>NJRP01000136.1:62158-80357 GCA_003063835.1 Aphaenogaster floridana | reverse complement strand
TATCCAATTGTGCAGTTACATTTTTGAAAAGCAACTATGTGTTTTCTTTACACCAATTGATTCATCCTACTATTCTACGCATAAAAGTATTAAGATACAGTCAATAAATGAATAGTTTACATGATACTTTATATTTTATGTCAAAATATATCAGAATAAAATGTAAAATATCTCGCAAACTATTGATTTTTTGATAACTTTACCTTAATACTATTATGTTCAGAATAACTAGAGGCATCATATTATATTTAAAAAATCATATAATTCCATTTAAAAAATCAAAGGTCACCTTTAAATCTCCGAAACGCCTCCACCTAGAAAAATTTCGTTTGACCCATCTTATGTCCCCTTCGAAGTCAAATAACTTTTGTATGAAACATTTTTCTCTAAAATGCTTTGTTTCCGAGATATTTTGCTGTCTAAGTTAAAATGGGACACCCTGTATATAGGCAAAGAAAATTATTAAACTAATTAATATGTAACACGTGGGAGTGTATTCTGATTATTTTAATTGTAAGATAACAGCTTGTAGTAGTTTTAAACTAGAATATTTTAAAGGAAGGTAGAAAACGTGATTTAACTCTTCGGACTTGGTATTGAATATGTATGTAATACATTAGATAATCTTGGTGTTTGAGATATTCGCGACACAGTTTTATTCAACCATAACACGTGTTCGTATGATGGCGGATAGAAACGGCGCGTCTATTCTCGAGACACGGGCGCATTTCCCATCATCGATGCAAGAGTATGGTACTGGTGGTAC
Source organism: Aphaenogaster floridana (assembly GCA_003063835.1). Classification (NCBI taxonomy): domain Eukaryota; kingdom Metazoa; phylum Arthropoda; class Insecta; order Hymenoptera; family Formicidae; genus Aphaenogaster; species Aphaenogaster floridana. The sequence continues at coordinate 79,591 of NJRP01000136.1, read as the reverse complement.
CGGTTTGCGGATCTCAGCCTCTTTATTCAGAGTAACTCTTAGTCCTCCTCCGCCTCCCCCTCTCCTCCTTCTCCTTACCTTCCGTTTCGCAATCGCGGGGGCACGATAAGTAATAAAAGCGAGGATGAAGTTCTGCAAATGTGCTGTAAATTGCTGCGAAATAATTGCCGAAGCAGCGCCGTTAATAAAACAAATCGCAAAAAGCGGATATGATAATGTTCTGAACGTCGAATCTGGACTTCGTTTGACATTGGAATGAACATGTAATTTTTATCGTGTTTTTCACGAAATGCTGTCATTATGCTGTCGGTTATGCGATTCTATGTTAGCGATATTATAATTCGGCGTTTAAGTGAAAAGTGTCGACGACGAAGTTGGGCGAAATTTATGCGTCGCCGTATATATCGTAAAGTAGCCACGTGTACACCCACGCTGCAGGTCTCTCTTGTCACCCTTCTCCTGTCACTTACACTGTACCCTTGCTCTGCAGCTTCGTTTCTCCTGCGGCGAAAAACGCGACATGATCAATAGCGGCTTTATGCACATTTTGTACGTTTGCATGGAGCTGCGTATAAAAATAGAATCATTCGTATAATCGAAGAAATTGAGCGGCATAAGAAATTCGAATATAAAGAATAGTTAGCTTTATTGCGGTTGCAGGAGAGTATGCTTCTTGAAAGTATGCAAATTAACGTGCATAAGTCATGACAACTTTTTTATCGAAATAATAATTATATCTGTCCGAGACAGTTAATTATTTATTAAGATCCTATATTGTACACCGCAGAAATTGTTAATTATATGTTTGATGACTTGTCCTTTAATCACGTCCTTTCTCGCGAATTGAACTGCGAATTAACGAGATTCGCAGAAATCAAACAATAAAATGAAATAATTATGGATTCCCTGAACAATCACACGGCAGTGCGCTTAGTCTTAACCGTCCCACCAAGCGAACCATCACTTGGGTCGTGGCAAGGACGACAGCGACCTTCCCGAAGCCGCAAAAATCCAGCGGTACGCTGCAACGAAACACGACGCGCCGTAACGCAACAGCAAGCCCGGCAATAAAATCAAACTCGGGCCCAGACACTTATATTCGCAATCTTTAAATCCGCGCAGGTTTTACACCGCCCGCATAAGAAACTTCGCGTTCAGCGAGAAGAAAAATGTAATTCTTTTTTTCTCTCGTTGCTTTTTCGCGCAGCCATCGTGCCACGGTATCGCGTAATAACACCATTAAACTTGCGTTGCGAGAAATGTGTACTTTGTCGGTCGAGTGCACAGATAGCTAATCGAAATTATAGCTATCGAAATTATGTTTCGTGAAACTATTTTCATTAATTTGCATCGACGCGAATTAAAATAATTCCTGGCACATTGTCCTTAAATTTCCCAAAACACGTCCGTGCTTCTTATCTCGACCCGTGAATGTCGTCAAGATTATAGGTGGATCCATAGGCGTCGTCAGGACTTCTAAGGATATGCTTCAAACTTCCTTACACTTGCTTATTTTCAATTATTATTATAATATACCTATTGCGTATAATTTTCTTCATATTTTATGTTCTTTTGTACTTTTATATTTTTTATCTTTGTATTCTTTTATAAATATTTATCACATGCATCTCACATTTATTATAATTTATCTTTAATATTTAAAAAATGTTTTATAAAATCTTTTTCAAAAACACATATTTCTTAAACAAATTCTCTGCCGCCTGCCTGAAGATGTAAAGCAGTGCATCTTCTTGCACATCTCATGCGGCGCCCATGGCACCTCTCTGTACGTCCTTTCTCCCGTGCATGTCGCCGGGCAATCGCGTAATAAGAGATAAATTAAGCATTTATGTTCGCGCGCGTCGGTGGCGGCCGCTATCTCCCGGACGCGGATTCCCCGGCACGTGAGAAGCACGCACGTCTAATTGCCGTCGGGATGACCGTCGAATACTTAAAACGCCCACTATATTGCGCGGCTCATTACGATCGTACGCTCGTTTTCCGCGGCGCTCGAGGAATGCTCTTCCGCGCGATTCTCCGAATTTTTCCCACTTTTTGAACGCTGTCAGCACGACTTGTGTGAAGTTAGTCCTCCAATGTCAAAAAATCAAAAATTTTCTTTTTGCAAACGTTTGCCCATTGTTTGCCTACGAATGCCCCGTTTGAATTTTTGTTTGCCCCCCTCTAGTTTAAAAGTTATAAGCAATTTAATTTTTTGGCGGGCGGGGGCAATTTCACACTGGCCCCCAATGTCGAAAAATCAAAAATTTTCTTTTTGTAAACGTCTGCCCATCGTTTGCCCACGAATGCCCCGTTGGAATTTTTGTTTGCCCCCCTCTAGTTCAAAAGTTATAAGCAATTCAATTTTGGGGGGGGCGGGGGCAACTTCACACTGGCCCCCAATGTCGAAAAATCAAAAATTTTCTTTTTGCAAACGTTTGCCCATCGTTTGCCCACGAATGCCCCGTTGGAATTTTTGTTTGCCCCCCTCTAGTTCAAAAGTTATAAGCAATTCAATTTTTTGGGAGGCGGGGGCAACTTCACACTGGCCCCCAATGTCGAAAAATCAAAATTTTTCTTTTTGCAAATGTTTGCCCATCGTTTGCCCACGAATGCCTCGTTGGAATTTTTGTTTGCCCCTCTCTAGTTCAAAAGTTATAAGCAATTCAATTTTGGGGAGGCCAACTTCACACTGGCCCCCAATGTCGAAATTTTTGATTTTTCGACATTGGGAGGCTAACTTTACACAGGTGTCGGCGCGTCGGAAATTTATTTTTTTGATCGCGTTTTTAGCACACGATCAAAACGTCAACGTTGTTTTCGCACCCGAGACCGCGCGTCGTTGGGCGAAACCCATCACTCAAGTTCGCACGATCGTAGTCACGTAGCGCCTGCACGACGATTACTATAATCAAAACGCATGAATATATGCAGATCGCCCCTTCGTATGCAAGTATTTCAGACGTGGCTAACATTAATAGCGAAGAAAAATGGTTAAAATTGCTTCAAGGTTCGCGCGAATAGTCACGAAATTCCTTAGCTCTGACGAGAGCTGCACGTAAGCAGATAATAAAGCGTATTTTTTTTTCTCGGTGAATATTACCGGAATTCTCGCATTTTGCGCAAAGATACGCGCTTGTTTTCTTCCGTGCTTGTTTTGTTTCTCACCTGCAAATATCTTGCGCGACGGTTCTGCTTCCCTTTCGTCGATCGTCGTACCGATGCAACGCTCGCCATTGTTTGCAAATGCGAGTCCCGGGCGCGTAATGGTTCCGGCATTATTAGACGTAGGACTTCTACGTTTGAGCGATAATCTCGCCTACCGTGCGCGAATCTTCACGGGCCAGAAGCACAAGGATTCCCGATAAATCGTTCGCTACCGCATAAATATTGTATTTGTGACGTTGGCTCCTTACCTGCGCGACTCGTCAAGGTCGCGTTTACAAAGAACTCGAGCATGCAGGTATCTTATTACACTCGCAATGACGTATCTCATTATATAGGTGTATAACCTACAGCGAACAGTGAGAAGAAATCGATTAAGAACGCGATCAATAAGTTAGCGACTAAAAATCAGAATGGGTGCCATGTTAATTACCTGCGTCCTCTGGGCAACGCGTAATTTATGCTCGAAATTGAAAGTCACGAAACCTGGATGATGTATTATAGAGAATGTATTATAGAATGCGCTACCATTAGTCCATCGAGACCTAGAAGAGCCGCAATAAAAAATATTTTAATTAAGAATAAGGCCGCGATATTAAACAAATATAAGTAAGGAAAAAAGCCATCTACGGTCGCGACGGTTCTTAGTGCCTAATAATAATTATTTTTAAAAAATATTTTATTGCGTAAAATGTATTTATACACTAAAAAAAAATTCTTGGTAAAAACTTGTGAGATGCATTTAGTATATTTTCTCTTGAAGTATTTGATTATTATTACCGATTATAATAATAATAACAAAACATTTTGTAATAATTGTATAATAATTATAAACATTTGTAATAATTATAAAAGAGTAAATTTTGTTTAGTTGAGCCAACTAAATTATGTAATACTTATCATACGTTTAGTTGAAACTATTTCACCAAGGTGCGTGGTAACATTAACCAAGCTTGGATTCTTATAACCAAGCCTTTCTTTCAGTGTATAAAATAATGTGGATCTTCTCCAAAGATTCACAGGATTATTTATAATATAGTCTAGATTAAAATATTGACCTGATTTTGAGTCAATTAGGAAATTTTGGGAGCTCGTATTTGCAAAGCAATCTAAATGGATTAATAAGTCAATGACGAACAAATTGGATGTAAATTCAATATATATAATAAATATATAATATATTAAAAAATTATATTAATCTTTTTTTGAGATTTTATTGATTTTAATCTCACAATCAGACATAAACACAAATTGAATCTCCTCGTTTTATTCTCCATGCAGATGAGTTATATTCTCGTATAATTGCTCAGAAATTTTTACTTGCGAGATTCCGAGAGAACAGGAAGCAATGCACCGCGACGAATCCGCTGTAAAAATGTATGAGATTTTCATCGGGGAGAGTGGCTGTCTTTGGAGGACTTTACGAGCGACCATGTCGGGCAATTTATAAATCGCATGGATGCACACCTGCCTGCGTCCTTCGTGCAAAACGCGGGACGCATAAAAGCGGTTTATCGTCTCTCGGCGCGGATTCGACGTGGAGCCGACACGATCGCATCGTTGTTTACGTTTTGTTCCTCTTCTTTCGGGAGGAGGGAATAAGGCATTCGCAAGTTTGCTCGGCGTTTCCGCGTGTGTTTAACGACGCCACAAAAGGCGCAGGACTAAAATGTTATATCCTGTAAATGTTACACCTGGGCTCTTTACTTGGATATTACAGTAATTCGGGCGATAATACGGCTTCATTTGCGTATATTTGTATTTATTTGTTATATTGGTTAGTAGTAAATTAAACGCTTAACATTTTCTACTCTTTTTATTGCTCCCGCGTGTTGTAGCATAATTAAAATCTTAATATAATATTAATCTTATATAATATTTTATTTAATCATAAAATAAATATGAGATGTTTGGTAATAAACTTAGAACACATGTTGAAATATTCTAATCAAAAACTGAAATAATATTTTCTCAATTAAAATATCAGAATAGTTTCTAAGCTACAACTGATTAATGAAATATGTAGGGGAATACAAATTTGATTTTTCTATATATTTCAAATTTACTTAACAAGCTTTAGATTTTAAACGCTAATAGATATTTAATATCGAATCTCTATAGAAAAATGCCTGTCAGGAAAATTGGCAATAAAGTGTAATACAAAAATTAGTAATAAATTACAATAAAAAATTAGCAATAAATTACAATAAAAAATAACAATATAAAATACAATAATAAATTTTGATACTGATTAAGTTCTTTCTCTCAAGAACTTTAAGATTAATATATGCCCTATTTACAATAATGTGTCTATTATTGATCTCTACAAAATTAATAAACAAAATAGGAATTAATGTGTTTAATTTTATTGTGAAATAAATATTTTTATGAGACAATTGAAATTATAGTATTGAACAATTGTTTGGTTTTTCAGGTACTGCTTCAGGCGGCACTAGTCTGGGAGGAGGCACGTGGCGCTCCAGCGAAGAAGAACGACATACTCGCCGGTACAGAATTCCTCTCGGTCTTCATAAACGGCGCTATGGCGACGCCGCAGCCACGACGCCGGGGTTTCCGACGTGGCGGTCACCAGGTGGCGGCGTCAGCAGGTGACAGCGCGACCGCCGAGTCGCATCAACACGAAGCGTCGATCTATCGAATATCTCGGAATCCAAGCGGCGGCCGACCGATTGCGGTATCGAGACCGCAGACGAACGGCCGCGAGGAGGTCGTTCATTTCTATCCCATAAATCAGAAAACGTTGGAGAACCGACAGCAGAATCTAGCGTCGTTGATCGACGACTTAAGCACGTCGGGCGGCATAAGTTCGACGCGTCTGACATCTTCGAACGCGGCAACGACGACGATGACGAGCGCGCCGGCGTTGACCTACCAAGATCGAACGATCACGAGGTCGAACGGGACCAACGGATCCGTTACTATCGGCAGAGGTGTCAGCCGGCAGAAGGTGATCGGCGTCAGCGTCACGTCCACGGTCGAGGCCACGCCGTATAAAGTACGCGTCGAGCATTACGACAGCGCTGACGCCGCGGTAGTTACGCGACCACCAAGTTTAGAATCCGCAACGAATAGGGAAGTCACTAAGGAGTCAACCAGGGAATCAACTAGAAGCACGACGAGGGGTATTAGCAGACCGTCGATATCGCCATCGTCCACAACGACGACAACGACGACCACGACCACGACGACTACAATGACGACACCGCCACCGGGTCGATTTGTTACCGAGGAACTCAGTAATATCGTCTCGGAATCAAACAGGAGCGAATTCTCCGTCGACGAAGACTCGCCGAGAACAAGCTGGCGCAGCCGCGTAACTATGACACCACGAATACAACAGATTCCCGCGAAGAGTCACCAGGACGAAGAAGTCAACGAGGCCACGCGGATCATCGATGTTGATGCGATCACTCTACCAACGGAGGAGAATTACGAGCTACCCGTAGAGAACTCAGAACGACAGGAGTTGAACGAGGAACTGCCGGAAATGTCGTCGGATCGGCTTCAAGGGCGCAAAATGGGACGTCACTACGATGCATCACTATACAATAGATCAGGCCCGAAGGCGTATAGCCAATCGTCGAAGGCGTACAAACCTTCGCGAACCTACAACGAGCCAGCCAAGGTGTATGGTGAACCCGAGCGTGTGTACGGGGAGCCGGCTAAAGTGTACAGCGAGCCGGCTAAAGTCTACAGCGAACCAGCCAAGGTCTACAGCGAGCCCGCGAAGATCTACAGCGAGCCCGCCAAAGTCTATGGCGAGCCAGAAAAAATTTATTCCGAACCGTCCAAGATTTACTCGGAGCCAGCCAAAGTCTACTCCGAGCCAGCCAAGATCTACTCGCAGCCGGCCAAGGTGTACAGTGAGCCCAGCAAGGTGTACGATTCCGAAGGTCAGCCGGTGAATCGTCAGGAAAGCGGCGAGCCCGACGAGCAAAACTACGAGATTGATGAATCGGTCAGCGTCGGCAGCAACGGCAATGTCCACGGGCCGCAATTGGTTGTCACGAAGGAAACCCCCGGTGCGTCCGAGGTCGAGGACGGTCACAAGGTCGGCTACGTGGTAGAGGGCAGGAATTATAGGAAGTACAGAGTCGAGGAAAGGACGCCGGACGGTTTCATCGTGGGCGAGTACGGCGTCGTTAGTCACGATGACGGCTCGCTGCGCGGCGTCAGGTACACCGCTGACGGCACCATCAATCCCCAGCTCATCTACGACGCCCTGATGAAGTTCCTCGCATTGTGAGCGCCGTGATAACGGAAGAAAGTGAAAGGAAGAAGGACGAATCGACGACCCGTCGCAAGACACCGGCGGAGATCGCATAACGCCATTTTGGATCCATTTCCTTTATAATCTATGCCACGTTTCAAAAATCAAGATTAACTCCAGATATCTGCTGCTATGATCTACACGATATCTCCATTGCAATCATTTTTTAGATAATGATCTAGTTTTCTAGACCATTCATGTCAGCTAACGATGACGATGGGTTATGGAAACCATCAATGTTTCTTCAGGAAGAATCGATCCCGCGACGACAATGGCGACTCGGCAAGTTGCGGACTTCTTCGAGGTGGCTTCGGCGACGTCGTCGACAAGACGAACACGACTGATTCTTTTGCTCTTGCCAACTCAACTGCCTCAACAATTAATTTTAAGGACGACGATTTAGGATCTAAGGAAGAGCGAAGTTCGACCAAGGCGACCTGCGCGCGCCGTCGACCCGAGAACGGAAAGGTCGACCGGGACCGACGCACGAAAGTCGAATCTCGATGCTCAGTTATTGCGAAACGCTGACAGATGAAAGTTACTCTTTGGGCGGCGAAAGTACGAACTTTTGTGTGCAGTGCTGCTCGATGGCCTTTGACGATTGTGGCAACCGATCGAAATGGTTGTCGAACGTTTTTCTTACGAGAAGAATTCTATTCGCAAGAACTTTTCAAGTGAGAACGCGGCTACTTGCGAGCCACTAAAAATATATTTCAGTGCGTAAGAACCGCTTGTGTGCACGACACGCATCGGCTTGGACAATTTTCAATTTTAATATAATATTGACAATGACAGAGAGTTAATAATTTTTCGTCTGCAAATTTCGTACGACGCGGTATTTACTTTTGCCTGAAAGCTCGATAACAGATCCATAACCGTCATTTCATTGTCATAATTATAAGATAAATGGGAATTGTGCCTGACGGTATACAGAATGTTGAAGAGATGTCTGATTCCGATGCGATATCGGTGCAACGCGAGATTGAGTTTAAGCTTACACCGATAATAATTTCCACGTACATATATCGATACGTGTCTTCGCAACTGAATATCTCATATAACGAGAATTCGTATCCACTTTTGTGCACTCGTCGAGGATGTACCCGCGAAAGACCTTCGATCTCTGATCTCTGATCTTTAATCTCCGGTAAGAAAATTTCGAATCGGCCTCGCCGCGGAGGCTCGGACCCCAAATATTTTGACTGTAGCAGACTTTAATTGGAAGTGCATTTTAACATGTACGTTTCATGAAAGGACTCGCATCGCAACAAAGAAATAATCCGATACCTTTTCGCATACCGGTGATCCTCCCGTCAACTTTTTAGTATAATAAATGTCAGAGATCGTCGATTAATCGATAAAATGCAATTTTGTGTGACATGAGAGTAAATCTTTTCTTATATATTGAAGAGAAACTTTTATCACACAGTGTCAAGAGATCTGTATTGATCAGAGATTAATTTAATCGCCGAAGGGGATTTAACGAATTATTCGTAATTAACGTTGGAACATTCGGAGTTTCCTCTTATCATTTTTAAAGCCTAAGAAATGTGCGTATACACACAGTTCAATCCAGACTCATTTAATTAAATTGTACCTCAAGCATTTAACTTAACGTACAGCATTTAAATAAATAAGTATTTAATTGTCTTGTACTTCAGTAATATTTAAATAAAATATTTTATCACGAAATATTTACTGAAATTGTTACTGGATGAACTGACTACGTCCGAATGTTTTAACGTTGATAGCCTCCGAAATCATTGACTGAGAATCCCCTTCGTGTGCTTTTATCGCGATCACGCTTCTGCGATGAAGAGGTAGCTGAAGAAGTTGCAACTGCCAGGGCCCTCGTTCGAGGTCGACGGTCCCCTAAATTAGACCAGCGGGCCCCGCAATTGCAATGGACAGACCGACTTGTCGCGGCAGCGTCTTCGCGCGTATCCTAGCTCTCTAAGTTCCCTAGACTTTAAGGCTGACAAAGGAAGTATCTCAATCAGCGAGAAAGATCGTTTTTCTCCGTAGCGTCGATTATATTATTTAGCGATTACAACTAGCTCGTTCTCTCACATTACCTCAGTCCTTTGAGATAGTTCCTCTCGCCAAGCAATATCGAGCGAGCACATTCATACCCTAAGCGCGAGTGACACTCCGCGAAACTCGCGAAAAACATATACGGGATGTTCCGAAATCGTTTTTTGCTTCTGTGATGAACGAGCGATTAGGAGAAGGTAAGTTTCGAATTGATCGGAAAGAAATTGATTGAAAGGAAAGAAATATAAATGAAAGCAGCGATGTTAGTTTCTGGGCAGCCTGTATACGAATATCTTTCGTGTATTGCTCACGTTCGTAGACTATAAAGGTCTCAACTATATTATATTTTACTCTCCCGTATGTACATTTCTAAAGCATTCCGATATGTTACAGACGGTATCTCTAAGAACTCTTTCTCTTGTATAAGGCATGCATCCTAGATAATCTTTACTATAAAAATACTATGTATAGTGCTGTGTGCAAGCCATCGCCATTTTTTAACAGCAATTTTGTAATAAATCCATTGCCATGAAAAAAATATCTCACTTATTATGACCTGATTAAAATGAGCATTCTTGCGACCAGCGAATTTATTAATTTAGCACACACATCTCGATCTTTTTCTAATAAACTTAAATTTACTACATCTTTTGTAATTTTGTTTCAGTGTTATATTTATTAAATTGTCAAGTTCTAAAATGAATTTATTTTAAGAAATATTTGTAAAAAATTAAAATAAGAATCTGTTATATTATTATAAATCTTAGAATTCTACAATTTATGCTATTTATTCAATTTACACTTCATTTGTGTTCAATTTATATTTAATTTATACCCGTAACAAAAAATTTCGGTAATTATATGTTAATGTTTTAATAATAAGAGCTTTGCACATACACTACTAAAAAAAATAGGGAACACTTTTTATATCCTAAAAATTAGGCTATTTTCAAACCGCTGCAACTCGGCGAAAAATCATCGTAGACAAAAGTTTAAAAAAGCTTGAAGTACATTTACATTTTAAAGCTTGAAGTTTCAACTTTAACGAGTTATCGGTCATTTTTTAAAATTTGATTATCTTCCTTGTTTTGTGCTTTAAAAAAGAACACATTGTTTTTTTCTTTAAAATTACGCATTTTTGACACCTTACTTTTAACACGCTTAAAATGCTTTTTTAAACTTTTATCTTTCGCCGAGTATTGACATCATTTCTAAAAAGTGCAGGTTTAGCTTTAAAATCGTGTAACTCGGTAAAAAAAAATTGTAGGAGGATTTTTAAAAAAGCATTTTGTAGGTAAAATGTTGTGGTTTATGGAACTTGAGTCGAATTTTTGGAGAGAAATTTTTTGATCGAGCTGCAGAATGTCAAACGTGCGTAATTTTAAAGAAAAAAACAATGTGTTCTTTTTTAAAGCACAGAACAAGGAAGATAATCAAATTTCAAAAAATGACCGATAACTCATTAAAGTTGAAACTTCAAGCTTTAAAATGCCTTTTTAAACTTTTATCTACGATGATTTTTCGCCGAGTTGCAGCGGTTTGAAAATAGCCTAATTTTTAGGGTATGAAAAGTGTTCCCTATTTTTTTTTAGTAGTGTATTATGTTTCGAAATTATGAAGAAGTTTGATCAAATTCTTGTTATTTGCCGACATAAAGAACGATTTATGGCCCCGTTACTGCCCGGAAGGTAAATCGATAATACACGCATAATCATGAATATTAAGCGAAAATAGGGGGTCATTGATCGTTGCAGATACATGTATGAACTTAAGAGGGCGTTCTCAGCGCCCGTTTACATACATTTACCGTGCATAATGTTCGTTTTCGAGGAATACACGAAGGCCCTAGGGATGTACGTCTGAATTACAACAGAATCGAAAATATTTCGACGAATCATATTCATGGCTTACGACGAAATAACAGCAATCGCGCGATACTTCTTCAATCGAGACAATAAGTACAAAGGATCCGCCAAAAATTGCTGCCAGCCTTTTATATCTCTTTATTTCTCTTTGATTATTGGTCACGAATGCAAATACCATCATTGTCGTCGTCCGTCAATTGATTTAAGAAACCAGGATACATATTATGAATCTATTCGGAAATGATTCCGTTCGGAATGATTTCGAAAAACACAGGACAAAGATAGGGAAACTACAAGAAAACGACAAAGACAAGCATAGGACAAGTGACTATCATTCCGAACGGAATCGTTTCTGAGTAAATTCATAATACGTACCCAGGACACACATATTATGAATCTATTCGGAAATGATTCCGTTCGGAATGATTTCGAAAAACACAGGACAAAGATGGGAAAACTACAAGAAAACGACAAAGACAAGCATAGGACAAGTGACTATCTGAACAGAATCGTTTCAAGAACGAGGATTAGGAAACGACAAAGACAAGCATAGGACAAGTGACTATCATTCCGAACGGAATAATTTCCGAGTAAATTCATAATACGTACCCTGAGCAGGCAAAAAATTAGGTACATATTAAAAGTAAAATTAGACATTTGATCTTTCAGGACTTTCAATTACATGCGTAAGAACCATAATTTTCTTTCTATGTGACTTGTAGCGGATAAAAAAAAATCGTTCGGATTATAACCGCCGCGGCCGTCGAGATTTTCACGTTTCTACGTAATAAAGCCTCTTAAGGCTTAAAGCTATCAGAGGGGAAATAGTGCATTTTGATAAGAGCGCTTTGCAAGTTAGAGATTAAATTTACAATTAAATGAGCGACTATTTAAACGTGGAAACGTCTGATTAAATTTATTGGAAATGTAGGGATGTATATTGTATAGACCTGTGTGAAGTTAGCTCCCCAATGTCGAAAAATCAAAAATTTTCTTTTTGCAAACGTTTGCCCATCGTTTGCTCATAAAAAATTAGACAGTGACTGCCCTGAGCACTTCTGATTGCATTTTCTTCAAATTAAGCACTGGCAAGGTCTGTGTGAAGTTAGTACCCCAAAACGCGAATATGTATAAAATGCTAATGGCATTCGTTTGTCCACGATTTGTCCACTTTGGTCCACCCAACATTTTCGTTTGTCCACCCTTCAAAAGAAAGTTATGACCAAATTTGACCAAATAAAAAAATTGATCAAAATTTGACATCAGCACCCTCACTAACATTTTTCATTAATTGCGAAGCGGGATACGATTTTCCACGATTTGTCCGCGTTTGTCCAACCAAAATTTTCGTTTGTCCCCCGCAAAACAGAGTTATAAACACAATAAAAAAACGAGCAATTGTCACTAAGAACAACTTTGACCGCGTATCTTTTATATTACATACTGGAATCGTTTGTCCACTCATTATTCTCGTTTGTCCACCCAGTGGAATCGAGTTAAGGGAACTAGGCAGTCGAAAATGTAGTAAAAAAACTTTTCTTTGCGACTCGGTTGTAAAGAAATGTAAGCAAATACAGCTGTATCCTTTTACCCAATGTTTATTGCTATCATATATCATAGGTTGAAAAAAAGTTGGCATTAGATGTATATATATTTAAAAACCGGCATGACACACCGATGAACATTTCAACGTTTTTTCTGGTTTTTCCGTAATAAAACCTTTAACAAGTGAGGTAATTCAATTTTTCTTGCGAAATGTTCTTTTTTAGACTTGTAGTTTTCCGCTGAACCTATAAAAAGAAGAATAAAAACAAAATTATTAAATTGTTGGCTAAAAATCGGCGATTTTTTTGGAAACAAAAAATTTTTGTCTATGCATTATTAACAAACCGCGACTTATAAATTTTTTTTAAAAAACTCGAATTTTTACAGAATGTACCAGAGGTTCAGCGGAAAATTACACATGTTTTATACATTCTGTAATTTTTCCAAGTCGATTTGAACCACCGTTTGTTCGTAATCAGGGCAAAACCAAGAGAAAAACGTTGAAATGTTCATCGGTGTGTCATGCCGGTTTTTAAATATATATACACCTAATGCCAACTTTTTTTCAACCTATATGATAGCAATAAACATTGAGTAAAAGGATACATCTGTATTTGCTTACATTTCTTTACAACCGAGTCGCAAAGAAAAGTTTTTTTACTACATTTTCGACTGTCTAGTCCCCTTAAATTAAATTAAATTAGACCGTCAAGATGCAATTCTCTTCTTTATGTATGCGATCATCATTTTTATGTTTGCTATGTGGACGTTTCTAAGCTGATTTTAATTCCGCTGTACCTGTTAAACTCTGCCCGACAATCGAAGAGACGGTCAAGAGTCCAAATATTCGCGTGCGGCGGTACTGACCTGTTATTCATTATCGTGGCGCCAGACAGGAGGTACTTGTGAGGTACTCATGCAGTTTGGGGAGTAATGAACGTCCTTGAAGACCAGGCAATTTTCTCTACCATATACATTCGTCCATGTCTCGATAACTCGGCGATCGCTAACGACCTATTCCAAGCAACGATCTCTGCCGGAATCGTGATCAATAGTTCCTCTGCTTTTGAAGAATATTCTGGATTTCGTGAAAAAAACTGGTAACTTTATGAAAAGCACCTAATAGATCTTATTTGATTACATTTGCAATTAATTATCTATTATTATTTAATAATTAACAGAACATATGTTTCTATTTTTCGTACGTGATTATCAAGTAGATTTTGTAAGTTTATTTATTTAAAAAATAAACTTTTTTGTTGTTTCTTTATAATTTTATTGTGTCGAATTGGTGTCCTACTATCTTCGAAACTTTCTTCCGTGCCTTCGAGGCTGAACAGAAACGATTTTATAAATAATAGTAATAAATCCATTGGACAATATATGTCGAATATGTTGTGAAAAACAGATACTTTGAATCCATTCAATGATGCTCATTAGTTGAAATATATGCAAATTATACCAGTGCAGTGGCATTTGCCTTGGCAAATCAATCATAATTTGTGTACAGCGATAATTTATACGTTCAGAAACAAAATTTCTCTGAGTATTCTCAGCGTTTGAATAATCGACATCCGGTTCGATCAATTCGGCGTTCCACTTTAGGTGAAACTTAAATCAATATGAGGTCGCGCTAAAATTTTTATCACATCCGAAAAATTGAGTCTATCTTATTCTAAATTTTTCCGTCATTTTTAGTTGTTTAGCACTCTTTTTAATAGGAAATGCTCATAAAAATGAAAAGCTACTTATAAATACAAAATAAATACGACAGCAATAACAATGCGAGGTACTTCCAAAAAACATATAAATTTCCTGTGGCTTTTAAAATTTTTATGAAATATGTTTTTGTCCAAAAATATATTTTAAAAAATTTTTGTACGGTGTTCTTCCGATTGATCGCAACTCTGACGCTGTATAAACGTATAGATGGAACCAGGTAACCGTCACCTGACACAGGTAAGAGCCGGTAAGTTAGGAGAAGGTTTTACCGCTACACGGTCGGATTACCGATGCAGTGCGCTGGATTTGAAAGAGGAATAGCGTTCAAAGGAGCAACCGCCGGGGTTTCGACGGCGAATAAACATGGTCACGCGACTCCGCCACTCGATATAGCGCCGGTCCGCGCGCGCCGCCTGGTCACGCTTCTTATTGTGCAAATAATTGAAACACTAATCCCCTTTGCCCTCGCGTTGACAGTCAGGACGTGATCGGACATTGCGCGACGACCCGGTGCTATTTAGAAGTGCGTGCTCGAGGGGGTGCGACCCTGGAACGGGATGAGCGCCGCATAAATAGAAGCGCAAACGCGCGACATGCACTCACCCCGCGGGGGTACACGTGACTCCGATACACTTTCGCTTTAAACTATCGCGTCTACGACAGGCTCGTATATTTGCTCGCGACAGAAGATACTTTAAATTGCATTGAAAAAGCGAGGATCGCACGCGTGATTCTAAAGATGGGGGATTAAAGAATCGATGCACAAAAGGCAGGAAATCGTAGGTTTTAAAAGTTGATTATATACAAGAATCCTAAAATATTAAAAAGTATAGAGAGTATAAGAACGGAATATGTCGAATGAAATCCTTCGATTTGATGAAGGCATTTGGGGAGATCAAAAATTTATTTATTTAACTTACAATTAGAAAGATTCAGAATCCCAAATATTTCGTGATTGATCTATAATATAAAAGATTTTGTGATTAAGAGTGGTCTGATTTTATTTTTTTTTTTTTAATGAAGAGACTTTAAAATAAAGGTGAATAATAGATTTCTAATATCCAAAATTCTATAAAAAAATAGTTTTTATATATTCTAAGATAAAATTAGTCGTCTTAAAATCAGCATCGGATTTTGTTAAAATCTGTTATTCTCTTTCTTTAATCCTTGCTAGTTAAAGATTTTAACAAAAGATTTAATGACAGAGATCGCCGGTTCCGATATGTACAAATCAGCTACAAACCGGTATGATTCTTAGTTTAACGACACAAATAATCGGTACAGGTCGAGCAAATACGGAGGAAACGTCTCTTGAAAAGCATTCTGAACGACCACCTATGGAGGATAACGAGCAGGAAATTAGTGGTGCGTAGAGTTTTAGAAGGTACCAAGAGGATATACCACCTGTGCGCGCTACCTCCGTCACAACTGGGGGAGTATCCACTCAACGGTGAGATAAAGAGAGAAAGAAGGGAAGCCTGGTATATCCTTCGTCCTTTGCGACTCGTTACTCCTCCTACTCTCTTATTCCACGAACGGAGAAGGATCTACGCCTCGCAACGCGACCTGGTACAAAGGCAGTCGACGGACGTATTCAGCCAACGTAGATCCTCGATAAAACATTGAATGCTGAGTCCATTCAAAGCCTATCCGTCCCTCCGCCTCTCTTCAACAGCCGATCCTGTGTCCTTCTCCCATGGACTCCTTGGGACGCACGCCCACAAAACGACGTGGAAATGTCGTCGCATCTCTATCCGGACGGATCTCCGGCCTGGCGACCTGGCTTGAGATTCGATCTAACGGCTGCTGCGTGTTATAAAGACGAGAAGAGAATTTCGACGACGGTTCTTTAGGTCACTAACAGTGACACTGACAATGGCGTCGAACAAGTCTCGGAAAATCTACATTAACGTTGTATTATTCTAAACGATATCTACGTTTTTCTGAAATTTATATATCGATCTAATGCGAAAATTTTTAATAACGCTGTTTAATGGTTGAAGGATTCATATACGCGATGTTACATTGTTCCATGGCCGTGTAATTAAATTGATGACCTTGAAAGATACTATAAATGCTACTTTCCACCGCGTTGCATGCAATATATCTCTTCATCCAATTACCATTTGAGTTATCGTACTAAAATTCATCAACTGCCTCATAAAAATATGAAGCTTTAAAATAATGTCAGAGACACTATACCCGCCTTTCGGCGAAGAAATCCGAACTGCAATCAAGCCTGTATCTTGTCTGCATCGAAAAGTTTACCATGAGCGGCCGTAATAAATTCAGCCAGTCCTCAACGGCCATAAATATCATGCGAACAAATAGTAATTAAGTGGCGACGCTGGAATTTAGTTTTCTCTCGATTCGCGTACGCAAAAGCGGCAACACACTCGGTTCATCGTAATTATCTCACGCTCGGCAATTAAAGTCGCGCGGCGAGATATGCGAGCTTCCATCGCATTACCGCTAACGCGCGCCCCGACACTCGTGTCTCGCTAATTAAGTCCCGACACGTGCAAGCGCCTTCCATATTTTATCACCGACACTGCGCGTCATCGGCGGACCATAATGGAGGAGTAATTTGTCACATCGCGAGCTATCTAGCACTGGCGGCGCCACACCAGCGTTAAGTGATCAGGGTTGCCAGCCTTTTGAAACACTAGTCCGCCAACTTTCAATGCCCAAGGCGTCACCAAGCGCCAAAATTTTAAAAGATTTTGAAACTAATTTATAATTATAATTTTTACACTTAAATTTTTACACGCAGAGACTGGGTCGAAATACCGGAAAGGAAATGATTCTACC
>NJRP01000136.1:29918-55618 GCA_003063835.1 Aphaenogaster floridana | reverse complement strand
AGTGGACCGTTTGGGACATGTGATTTATGTTAAATTTAACACAAATTTTCCAACTGTGTGCACTACTTTTGATAAACTTTGTTAGAACTAATACAGTAATTCGCCAAAAACTTCTAATAAAAAAATCAAATAAAATAAAACACGTCATGAATTTCTTTCTTTTTTATAGATTTATGAAAATATTTACGTGATATGATAAAGCTATATGCTTCAAATCTGCATGTAAAAAGGATAAAATAATTCTACAAATACTAAAATAATCTTAGAATTAAAAGCGGCGCTTAAATCCCGCACGTAAAGACGAACGACTTTCTCCATTTTTATATTAATTCGAAACTGCAAAACGCACGCTGATAATTCGCTCGATTTGCTTCGTTGATGCGTTCGTGCGTAAGCACTCGAGCGTGGATGGTATCGCGCGTCATCAGCTAGTTGACTAATGAGCTCCATATGACGATTGCACGGCGCTACCGCACCGCGAGTTCTCATGGACGTTCACGTGAGCCACGTGTGTGGAGGCGAGGGTGAATGCGTTTCGTGCAAGCGGGTTGCATGACGCGCTCTACAATTTCCACCGCAACTTCATACTCAGCGACGCTAAAGGCACAGTGCCTCCCTCGTATTTTTTCCCGTGCCGTCCGACTCTTCACGGTTTTCGATACGTGACAGTAGGATAAATTAATAATTACCGATACATTGTTTCCTCGCAAGGGAAACGATAGACAATAACGATGTAAGACATCGATTCTCAACATTTCTTTTTGCACCGATCTCGCCTCTCTATATCGCTCCGACTTCGCAAAATTATATTCTTGAAGAAGAAAAGAAAAAACAATATGTATCGACAAAAAGACAGATGTTACCATTTTCAGTTTTTTGTTATTATAAAATCCGCAGCCATGTATTTAATGGGATTATGTCGAGTCTATCACATAAATAGCTGCGCTAGCCAAATTTGACCACTAGAATTTTAGAATACCACTATTCTCGAAAAAGAATATATTTACATGTAATGTATTAAGCGTAATGATATAGAATCCCCACACACATCGTTGCGCCGGCAGAAATTCACACGTGGGGTACGCAGAGGGTACGCCTCCATCGAACAGGTCGCATGTATCACGTATAGTTAAGTATACGTCACGTTATACCATTGTGGCACAAACGACCACCACAAGGCGCATCGCAGGGCACATCGCGCATGCGGGAGCTGTAGGTGGATGTCGCGGAAGGCGTGGTGATCTGATCTCTGGCGGGCATACATCCCCCTTCCTCTTCGACCCCTAACGGCTCCATTAACACCTGGTACCGCGTCTCTCTCGCTTTCCTCTATCTCCCGCGTCATCAAATTCACATCGTATATAACAAATTTGAAGACACAAGTGGATAAAAAAAAGGTTACGTTGCTTTTAAAGCAACTTACAAGAATTAAACCGATCTAACATTATATGATATTTTCGAAGACAAAAAAGATAAAACATTGTGTATCGTCAACGTGATTCCTCCGAAATGCACATCTCTTTGTCAGCCTTGTGATGTGTACTTTTATCGACAATTGAAAAATTTTATTAAGCGATTGCAAAATTCTTCAACTTTATTACAACAATAGCGAGAAGTTGGTACTCGCGAGGATGCAATAAAAATACATTCGCTGTTATTGAATCAATTGAGCACCCCCGCTTTTATATGCTTGGTACGCATCAAAATTAATAGAAAAGAGGCCGACATTTTTAAATATGAATGATATTTATTTCCCCGTAACAATATTTAAAAAATTGTGCGCCTGTAAAAATGTTAGTTTTATTCAATGCGTTCACTGTAAAAAAATATTATGATTTCAATGCTTTTATGATAAATATCCTAAAACATGTAACAAGTCAGACAATAAACCTGATTTTGAAAACGAATGATAGATTTTGATTATTAAATAAAATAAAAATCTTATGAGTTTTAAAAAGATTCAAATTTTCTTATTGACCATCTTTGTATACTTTCTTTTTCGTACTATAAAAAATGTTTATTGCGTAGTAAAACTTGATTTTTTAAATATAATAAATTTTATTATTAAAACAATTAATAACAATAATTTTCTTAAAATTATTTGCTCCAATGTAGATTAAAAAAAAGAAAAAAGAAGTCAAAAAGTAAGAGTTGAACCAGCAATACGCATCTTTATAATCACGCGTTTTTTGTTTTTGTTTCTTTTTTCCTCGCAAATGCTTAAGAGTTGGATTGTATATTATTTTACGATGGATTAGTGGGAGGGCTGAACTATTATATATATAAAATTCAGCCAAATCGGAGGGGCCATGTCTGGTGTTCCCCTTGTTAGAAATAATTGACTTTAAAATCTAATAAGTTTAGTAATTTGACCATCTCACGGTATTAATATTATAAATTATATATATTTATTTAGGAATAGATTTTTCAAATATTATCGCGCTGTTGTATTAAGTTTGTAGCGTGTAAGTTAAGTATAATGTGTCTTAAGGGCCTCGCACGGCCGTATCGGACCCTGTCGGGCTTCGGGAGCCGTAAGATAGAAGAAGAAGAAGAAGGTCTTAAGGGTCATCTACAATGAGTCGCAGTCGTAAGAGTCGTAAGAAATTGACCAATCACAGTTCATTATTCTCCTTGCGACTGAAGAATAATGAACTGTGATTGGTCAATTTCTTACGACTCTTACGACTGCGATTCATTGTAGATGGCCCATTAGGCCGGTATTCATAGTTATTTAAGCCCGTCTTAAGTTCAATCTTAAGATGTCATGAACCAATCACAGAGCCGCATTAGCGTCTTAAAACATTACTTAAGACGGTCTTGAAGACTATGAATACCTTAGAAATTCTCGATTTTCAAGGAACGTGAAAATTGAGAAAGTAAAATAAATAACTTTTTCGCAATAAATTTTCGCTGAACAACTCCAAAAAGCATTCTCACTTTGAGAATGTGCTTTTGTAATCCAAAGTGAGCTTTTAAGAAAAGCTCACTTTGGATTACAAAAATCCACGATGCATCTTGCTTAACTGTATTTTTGACTTTTAATTAGAAATCGACATAGTTCTATACAACCGTATCACATTCGTGAACACGTCGCGCGATTCCCAGCTCGTCACTTTTTCGATCACTATAAATCAGACGATGTCCAACCGCGCAAGGTCGCACGGCGCAAAAATAGCGTCGCTTATGGAAACCGCCCACGCCCCGCGACATACATTTCGCGCGCCATCGGCGAGGCACAAAAGGGGACCAGGATGCTTCCATCTCAACGAGGAGTGCGCGCTCGTCGTTCGCGAGTCGGGACGGGCATAAATCGTGGCTGCGATAATGGAATTCTCAACGGGGGTCGCATTGACACGGCTGCGAAATGTCGTGTGCCGCGGGGGCGAATAGAGATCAGGCGTCGCACAACCGAGGGCGGCGTCGCGGGATGAGGGACTGGCGAGGGAATGATACTGCACGAACACCTTAGTATACAGGCTGTTCCAGGTTTCCCATGCTGTAAACTAAATGTTTAAAAAATGTAAGGATATTATATTGCAATTGATATTATATTGAAACAATATTAAGAAGATTTAGCGCATTGGAAGAAAAGATATTTATAAATTACCAAGAAATAATAGATAGTCCGCCAGTAAATAATTAACAGTAGTCTTTATTATCGACAACAACTAGCAAAGGTTTAGTATGAAAAACGTTACGACATTTGGACCCAAACTAAAGGTCGAAACGTCGTAACGTTTTTTATAAATTACGTTAATCCTCATATGTGACTCTTCACACACACATATACTATTTTATTTTAATTAATAATAAAATTTGTTGAATTTTTCATCGCTGTAACGAAATTAATTAAATTAAACAATCAGCTATAAAGATTTACGTTTAGCAAAAATTGAAGTCGAATTGTTTATAAAGAATCTGTGGCTATAAGAAGGAGCACCCTGTATACGTGATGTACCTTATATTCGAATGATTAGATTAACCGACGACGACGGTCTTCGTGTGAACGCTCCCATACAAGAAACACGTGCGCTCCGTTTTCCCTCCTTTTCCTACATTCTCCCCCAGATTTCTCTCTTTGTCACGCCATCCCCTGCCTTGAACGCCGTACACTATGCTTCGCATGAATCACGTCTCGCCCTGTGGATTACTCCTATCCTCCGTTTATCTCGCGCCATTCCGTCGACAGAATTGGAAGATTGATTGATGGCGACCGATTAGCAAAATTTCTGGTTAGCAATTATCCGCTTCCAACTAATGATACGTATGATAGCATAAAGTAATCTAGGCTAAATGAGAGAAAGATCTTACTATCCATTTGTACTTGCCAAACTTAATTCATGAAAATTCTTAAATTTTCAGTCGCTTCTAACTAAAAAATTATTAATGTCTCGACAGTTTTGTTAATAATTTTCAGAAAATGCATTTTAATAATTACATAGATATTATAAAATATAATAAAAATTGTAATAATAGAGTAGGTACAATTTTTTAAACGCACAATTTTATGCACAAAATTATTTTGTGCCTTAAAAATATAATTTTAACACGCATGAGCTTGTGCAAAAATATGACATGACTAGCTTTTAAGTTATACTGTAAATCATTCCGCTACATTTTACGACGTGCCGAAGTGTTTCTCACAATACCTTATAATCCTTACGGCGCCGACTTTTATGACTGTCTGCCAGATGTGTAATTTTTTGCGAAGGTTCAACAATCATTAGTGCCTCCATATATTTTTTTTCAATATCTTACCTTAGTACTTGTTTTCTCTTAGTCATAACAGTTCATTAACTAAATATTGTTCTGCATTTGTTCACATATGGAATCTTTTAATTAGTTTCGTTGAGCCCAAAAAGCAATATTTCTCCAACCTGAGATGCATACCAAACAAAAAGAGAAAGGTGACTTGCGATCTTATTGCTCGTGCATTAACTAAATATTGCTCCGCGTTTGTTCTCAAATGTACACATCGCAATGCAGTTTGCCTACGGTATTTTAAGAGCTTTTCGGCGTCACTAAAGGCTGAGCCTATAATTTTTTGTTAAGGAAAAGCTACAACCTTTTTGGCAAAAAAAAATCCATAAAATTTTAAATAGTTTGTTTTTATGAAATTATAATGGTGTTACGTGCGTTACAACAATTATATTTTTGAAAAAAGAAGAAACAGTGTGCGTCAGAAAATATTATTATTTAAAATATCCAAAGTGATCTGAAGTCAATTCGATATATTTATAATTTTAATTACAAATGCGAAAGAATATTTGATTCTGTAAATTGGTATGTAAAAAAAATAGGTACATATCATTCTTATACCAAAGCAACTAATTTTGAATAAGTATCGTCATTCGCTTCATAATATTCTAGAGCATTAATATTCCAAAGTTAGTGCATTGATTATACTGAAAGAATATGTATAAGTTGTAAAATTAACGTTCGCGATTTAAGAAATTTTATAAAACTTGGCGTAAAATTTATGATTTATTCTTGGAAGTCTTTTAAAATCAGCATTTTAAGGATTTTAAACATTACTATTATTTATTAGCAATATTTTTTTATTCCCACACTTTGTATCTCACATCTTACATCCACACTTCACATTCAATTTATAATTAATATTTAGAATTCTTAAAATTGGGATATAAGCTTTATTAAGTATTAGAATTATTATTTATTAGAAATATTCTCTTTTTATCTTAAGCAATTTTAAATATTACAGATTGAACACATTTGTTCTTTGACTTTAATATACAAAGAAACGCGTTTTCTTCCCTTAGAAATTTTCGTCGATCGGTACAGGTTCGATTGTACAGGTTCGACGCGAAGTGGGTAAATCAGCCAGCATCAACTACCTGCGATGCAGCGAGATAGTTAAATCTCACGGCGCTTCCGGAAGCGCTTTGTTTGGCGCGGGCGGGAGTATTGAATGACGCGCGTTTTCAAACTAAAGAAGCACTTCGTCAAAAGGCGAATCGCTCGGGCGAGGACACGAATGAAAAGGGGAAGGCGAGCGTCGAAACGCCGCCGATGGAAATTCGAGAAGCCGAGGAGAGGCGAAATGGGAGCGAACGACGGGGGCACTCGTTAACAGGGTAAGGAGCACTGGCGAAAAAAGGCGCGCAACTTATGAAAGGGATGACGAGATTCTGTCAGAAAGAGACGAGATATTGTGGCTCGAGGGAGAAAAGTAGATGAGACAGAGAAGTAGGAATTACACAAAACAATAAAAATAAAAACAGGTTGTAGACAATATTTAGCAAAAGAAGCTATAACGTGATACGGTAGATACAATCTATGTATAGCAAGTGAAAATGCATAAATTGCAACATTGTGTTAAATTTTTTCTAAGATATTTTATATATTTTTTTTCTTTAAAATGTGATCTATATAAAAATAATTTTTACTAATCAAAATTACAAAAATAGATATTGTGTATTGCATAATTCACTAAAATATAATTATACATCTTAATTTTTTTATATTTAACATGCATTGTAAAAAATATGAAATTAATCGAATTTTGTTTTAAGCGGCTTAAATAGCCATTGAGAAGTTTGTAAAATATAGAAGCTCTTTATGGAAGACAAGCGAAGGTTTCCAAACTTCCACTGATAATAATCTTCTATAAATAATATTTAAAAAGATCAGTGTTTAAAAAAATTTGAGAAAGAGAGAGAGAATGTAAGAGTAAAAGAGATCGGCAATGCTGACAAAGAACCGACTGTCAGCACACTGTCAGCGCTGACAGCGGGTTCGAGTTACGTCACTTGGTCGGGGCCGCTGCGCTTTTTCAGAGCAGCCATTCAAAGCTGCGCTTTACAGTCAGTACGGGTAGACGACTACGGGAAATCGACGGGGATGCTTCTTACGGTGCCCACATGATCCGTGTAAGAAGACATCTTTCTTGGGCGTCCGACGTGGGAGTGGTTCCGTCGAAATGGTCGGCCATTGCATGAAGAAATCAGAGCAAACCCTCTCAATAAAGAAATTTTATCTAGCTTAATTTCACTTGTGAATGTTGAATAAGATTCAAGAATCTCCATTAAAAAATTATAAAAAACTTTTACTAAAAAATTAAATCGCATAGGTATAAGCAAAGATAACAATAAATACAACTGTGGCCAGAAATATGGAAGATCATTAAAGTAAAACCAAAGCGCCTACATGTGAAAAATCTCAATAAACATTTGCAATGGCATTGTAATATAAATCGAAAAATATAATTATGAATAAAAATGTTAAAAATGTCAAACATTTTTTTCGTTTCTTATTTCTTTATTAGATTTGCTTCAACCGAAATGCAATCCTTTCACGAGAAATCAAACTATAGAGAATAATCCTCCCATCAAAAGTACGTTGCATCATAAAGTCCTCCTTTGCAAGTTGGTTCCAAGAATGGTTCCCACCGATCGTCTTGCTTTTTCTTTCTCTCTCTCTTTCTTCTTCTTTTTCTTCTGATATAACGACAAGCAGTCTCTCGCGCATAGATGAATGCGTAACCAGAGGCCGGATGTCTCCGCCCAGGATGGATGCGCGTCTTGTAAGGTACTCCTCAAGAAGCTCCTTCGTCTTCTTTCTCAAGGTGCGCCGTCTCTGATTTCTGATCTACTGGCCGGTGTAACTACTTGTCGCTCTACACTCTGCACCGCCCACTTTGAGAACGGGAGTTGAACACGAAAACAGCGGAAAGTTCGTTACGGGTACCAGACCAACCGACGTCTGATTTTCATAACACTGAACTTCCGGCCGACTAACGGACGTCGACGTCTTCGCGCTCTCATTTTTCCCCGTCGTTTCATCGTCATCCATGATGGAGAACATTATGGTCGCCAAGCAGCCGGAAGGGGTTAAAAGTCGACGGATCACTATTACGACATATTGTCATACTGACAAATCTTGGCGAAAATCTGACCAACGTCTGACTCGAGAAAAAAATTTGATCCTAATCATCTATTTCTGTTTCTATGAGAATGATATATTTATTTTTGCAATAATAGTCTCATAAAAATAGAATTAAAATAAATTTAATAAATTATTTACTGTGAAACGTCTTATATGCTGGGAAATTTTTATGAACCACCGATACGTCATGCAACGCGCTCTTCAGGTGAGCTTCCCATGTCAAATTACGTTTAACCGGAGATTCGAGTATTCTCATGAGCGCCAGCTCGTACATATGGCGGATTTTCGTATGGTTTCATCATCAAAGGGCGCCCGCTTTACTCCCCCAACGATCAGGTAAAACGCGGGGGCATCACCGATGCTCGCGTTTATGCGATATTGACCCGACCATATGCTCGTTAGTTCCCATAATATTGCCATCCTAACGTTGCTGATGTACGCGATGGTATCTAGATGTGAGACAGCAACAGGTAGGTGCTCCGTCATTGTTCTAATCACTCCGTCACGTCTCTGATAGGTGAACTGCCGATTTGCTCGGTCACGCGAACTTTAATCGTCTAATCTCGTCTTTCGCGCTGCGTCATGTAGTTTATGCTCATTAGAGATCAATGAAAAACTATTTATTCATATATGCAACCAGAATCTTGCATAAAATTACAATTTTAAAATGCGAAATAATAAAATAAGAGATTTAATTGCGTAATATTTGACTTTTAGGATTGCATGACGTTCCAATGATTAATTGAGATGGATTGGAGAAAGGAGACCTGAGTAGAATTTTGTATTCAATATTATATTGAAAATTATATTTAAAACATTATATTGAAAAACGGAATTTAAAGTTTTGTATCTTATAAAATTTGGAGGAATTTTGTTAATACATTTGTTATTACTTTATCTTACATTTAAAGCAAAACTAAATAGAATTTGGATACATCTAAATGCGTTTCTGTTAAAAACAGCATATTTGCTTATGTACATATGCCTTTTTTAAGTTATTTATCAATTATTAGATCTAAAATACCACAGCAAGAATTTGTTTACCTGACGGTAATGTCACAGGCGGTTTGTGAAAGCAGCTATATCCTTATTTACAATAAAATAAAATTTTCTTAACTTGGGAAAATCGGATGTAAGCTTTATAAAGGTAGTTTCCTAAAATTCTATTTGATCTTTTAATCCGTCCGAAATATGCCCCAATTTGACAAGATTATCGGATTTTCATTCTTTGCTTTTTATTATTAAAAGAAATCCGTTATTAAAAGAAATCCTTCTTCTACCGGATGTTCAAAATAATGAGAAACCAATAGTGAATCGTGAATCTTGCAAAAATAGTGAAATTCCATTTATAAAACTTTGCTCTAAAGATTTTCGGTGATGAACCATTTCATGCAAGAATTGAATTGAAAGGTTCGAATCCTGGTTGAGGTGTTATTTTTCGCAATAAGTTCTTTACAGTTTTTTCGGGGAATGGGGAATGGAGGGATCTTATAGATGCTAGTGTGCATCAAAAATTATTAAATTGCTCGTCAATTTAATATGTGAATTAATTATTCCGGCTTCATGTAAGGATTGTGTTTCAAGATCGACGAATATGCGGCACGCAGTTCGCATGAGCAGGAATATTCACAAAAATAATTATTATTAGGCACCAAGAACCGCTGCGACCAAAAAATGGCATTTCTCATATTTATATTTGTTTAAATTCATCGGTCTTAATCTTATTATTGTTTAAGAATTGAATTGTTCTGCTTGAAAATAAGAAGTAAAGCTTTAATGTCCTAGCGTCACAAATCAAAAAAATTTTAATCAAACTGTTTCCGATTCTTGTTATCGTCAAAGTATACTCTGCAAAAGTAAATTGCAAAAAATCAAAATATTTAAGTAAGAGTGAAATACAATTTAATAATAATTCTTCAGTTTTTTGTCGGCGTAAAAACGAAATGAATCTATCGGTTCTTTTCATCTCGCAGTTGTGAATGTTGTGATGAAAACTCTTTAAAATTTCTATAGCCTTCTACCAAGGCGGCATCCACTCAAACGAACCACAAGAAAAGACACAGAAAAAAACCAAAGTTCACCTCGAATACGACTGAAGAATACTGGCGCTTAGCATTTATTACCTGAAGCTTAAAGTACAGTAATGAAAAAAAAGTCAAAAGAAAATGTAAACAGTGAATGGCTGTAAGTCGAACTATTTTCGGATTGGTTGAATTGCATATTCAGATGCAAAAAATAGCGGTAGAAGTTAAGGGAGTTTTTGATTTATTTATTTAATCTTTATCTGATCCCTTAGATGTTACTTTCACATATTTTTCGACATAATTTAAATTTTCAAAGCAAATTTCTTTTCATATTCAATTGCCTCTTTGTATTTATTTTTATGACTCAATACATACAATAATTTATTTCAAGAATTTACTAGCCGCCAATTTTTTCTTAATCAAACTTATATTAAACTAACTTTGTATATTGGACTTATGTACTGACTTATTGTTGGCGTTTTAGCAATATTTAAAGATTTTTTAAATATATATTTCAGAAGTTTTGTTTTAATAAATAATCGTTCTCTGTTCAATAAAAAGCTAGGACTCTCTCTCTCTCTCTCTCTCTCTCTCTTTCTCTCTTTCTCTTTCTCTTATTGTTAGTTTCAACGATTTCGAGAGAAATTTTTCTGCTCCTTTCCCGTCTACACATTCATTTTGTGCGATAAACATACAAATAATATAGAATTTATATTTTGTGGTATTTAGATTATCAAATTCAACACTCTTGTTCGCACGCTTTATTTTATATGCTAATAACTTTTTTTAAATAAGCAACGGCTAAAATATTCTGAAGGTTGCTCAAAGTCATGGCCTTAAAAATATGGTCAGAGTCAAGGTCAGATCGACAATGATTCGCAAAAAAAGACATTTTCTTAAAATAACATAATTTAGGTCGAGATACTATTGTGCTACGATCTTGTGTATCATAGAGAAAATCCGTTCTTTTACGACAGCCACAGCGGACAAATGTATTCTGATTTCGGTATTTCAGATCCCCATTACCAGCCGTTTGGGCGCATTTGCCTTCTTGACAAAGCGACTCGAATCTCTTACTCATGTCCCGCGAAACTTTTCCCCCTCCGTGAACGCGGCGCAGAATGGAGAAGCGACATGGCCATTGTCAGGCTTCGTATTCCCGGGGCAGTTACGTAGATAATCTTCTATCCCGACATATTGCACTAAAGCCAAAACGGTGCACGGTCGGACGAGCATTCGATCGCGTCGGGCTTACTTCTCAATGGCGGCCAAGTCGAGGGTGCAAACATATAACTTGAAGAAAGAATACGTTTGTATATTCGCGTAGAAATTTTTTTCTACCACGTATTCATGGAGTCTCTCGAGTGTCAATGTTTAAAAAAAGATTACGAAATGCAGAACACATGCAAATATTCATATCAATCATGAAAAATTTGCGGATAAATGCTACTAGCTTTTTCGCTTTGGTTCATTTAATTTACTTTAAATTTTTCTATCTTGTAAACATCAAGAAGATATAATAATACCAAATGTATATATATATAGTTAGGAAAGGTTTTCCTTTTTAGCAAAAAAGTATCGAGAGAAATAACGTTCCAATAAAATTTTCTGTAACTTCTAATTTTATCAAGTATGTTCATAATCATATAGGAAAATAATATGAGAAAGAATTCAAATCTCTCCCCTCCAATATTTAAAGACTTGGGTCTAAAAGGATTAATAACGCGCGCGATTAATTAGGATTATCAAAGCACCCTCGAGTGCCTCCGCGCTGTTGCCTGCGAAGCGTCATAAAAATACACCTGGTGTAATCTGCGAAGATAGCATCGACTCGAGTAGGCTCTTTCGGGCGAGGGGGAGCGTGATATGCCATCGAGAGATCCAATCTCCGCGATATTACATCGGTTATGACGGATTCCTGGCGTAATTCACCGACTGTAAGAACAGCTCGCGCCCCAACCCTGTTTCGCGCGCGCATATACACACACATACATACATACATTCACGAGGGGGGGCTCCGTAGGGATCGGGCACGAGATAATTCAAGATGGAGTCAGGGAGTCAGGCGCAGCGCATCTGCCCGCGTCGCTATTATTCCAAATATATGCACTCCACCGTTTAACCTCCTCCACGTATCTCCGCGGCATTTTGAATGGTGAAACTTCAACAAAAGTCTACCCTCTACCTGAGCCTCCGGGCGCACGCATCAACGAATCTCAACGGCCGCGAGAGTGAGGGATTTAATTCCGGTCCTAAACAGAGCGCGTCCAGAATTACGACGCCGCAGAATTACGAACTATTAAGCGACGTTGTGGGAATTGCTAATGTAGGACTGCTTGGTGATACTGCAAATACAGCTGCTTGTTTTAATATTTGAATATAAGCTTGCTGCTTTGTATATTAATAGACTACTGAAAATATTGTAAAAATATTATGAAATTAGTCATTTTGTATTAAATCATCTATTTTGCAATTTACAATGTAAGCAAGTTTTGTAATAAAAAATGTAAATCTTGAAAAAATAAAAAATTTAGTCACCTTCCCGATCGAATTTAATATCCGAATATTACTGTGAGTTTGCTGCTTTATATATTAATAGACTGCTGAAAATATATATTGATAATTAGTTATTCTCTATTAAATCGTCTATTCTATAATTAATAAAACTGTGAGCACTTTTTCTTGTAACGCAATCCTGGATTAGAGAATTTCATAGAAATTTTCTCGATCAAATTTACCGGAAGATAGGCAACGTACAATGTTTATTTGCTAAATAATTGCCATAATAATTGTAACAATTACAATCAACGTATATCTACCCAAGGTTTGCTTATGAAGAATGCAAATATACGAAAAGATATAATGCGAAAAGATTGCCATGCGCAACGTTGCATAGAGTGCGAGGAAGCTGCCTTCCTTCTCACCTTCGTTTCGAAGCTGACTCTCACGAAGTGGTGCTCACAGTGGCGGGGATGGTGACGCAACCCCCGTCAGCTCGTAGCGGTGACGTTCAACCCCCGGACACGTCAGGAACGAACCACTCCTTTCGTCAGATCCGCCCTTTGCCGAGGGTAGGGAAGCCCTCGGCCAATGAGATGCGTTTTCCACGTAACAGCATCAAAACTGTTCACTATCGGTGCTTGGCATCAAAAAGTCTCGACTAAGGTGACTCTCAGTCACATTTCACCCCGGTGTTAGTCCTCAGCGTGCCGTCGCGACCAGAAAGTGATGCCGTAAAACACGGAAAACTAGCCGTCCGAAAAGTCCGGTTTTGAGAAAAAAATCCCATTGTGTGCGCGGTGCGATTCGTCAAAATTCTGTCTCTCGCTCGAGCCTCTTCAATGACCATTGTGCAGTGACGATCACGAAGGATGCAGAATCAGGAGTCGCAAATGCCACACATGTCAGTTCCACCGCCAAAGATGCCGGCTTCTTCAAGTAAATAGCCTTTGATTTTATGTTTATTTAACATTACCGAAAACTTAAATATATGTTTAGTTATCTTATTCTAAGGCACGTTGTCGCCGCGTTAAGGAAGGAATGCATTGTTTAATACAATTTATATACATATACAAATTTCCACAATTTCCACAATTATTTTTAAAGATTTATATGTATTCTATATATAAAAGTTTATATCTATTCAGATGACTCGTATAAATGGGACGTTATTAAATTTGATGTATTATTTTTCATTAAAAATGCATAGATCTTCTGAGCATACAATATTAGTGAAAGTTTACATGCAAAATTTTTTCCGAGTTTTCCGTTAGACAAATTTTCTCTCTGATACACTTCCTATACCCTAGAAATTTTATAAAATGTAAGGACAGCTTAATAAACAATAGATATGAAGCACGTGTATGCTCAAGCAAATATAATAAATTCAAGGTCTAAAAAATAAAACATTTATTTCGACAAATAATGATATGAAACGTTTCGACTTACTTATTGTTAGTCTTCTTCAGTCATAGTAAACATTACAATACGACAACAAGGTTTAAATGAAATTACATGATAGAATGAGTTATCAGTTATAAAATTAAATAAAATAGATCAATAGATAAATAAGAGATTGTGCTAAAGAGTTAGCTATGTCAAATGTATACATTTGTAATAATTCGGCTTCGGTCAATATATATAAGATAGATAAGTCATGGTTAAAATAATATTGTAGAAATTTATTGCTCGTTTGGCGAGAACACGTTATGAAGAAGACTAATAACGAATTCGGTTGGACGCACTAGTGCGCACTGGTGCATATTAAACCTGTTGTGTACACTGATCTAATCTGAGTGTAAAAGTAAAATGCAAATATTTTGTATAATAAAATACATATTTTACCCCAAACAGCACAATAAAGTGTATTAAAGATTACGCAGTTTAACCCGCTTTTATATTTATACTAGCTTAATTTACTCGGCGTTGCCCGGGCTTTTTTTTGGATATCATTTGTATTATATACTCTATTTATTACTCTATTTTTGTTTTTTAATTTATATATATATTTTTTTTAAACATACATTTTTACCATACTTTTTAAAATTTATTTTGCAAATTTCTTCTTTTTTTTCTTGCTCTTCGTCCTCATTTTCTTTACACTTTCGCTTCCTCAATTTTCTTTTTTTGCTATCCTCAGATTTCTTATTTTTTTCAAATCAAATACAGAATTAATTAGGAATATGTGTTATTGTTAATATATATGTGAAACCATCAACTTCTCTACTCACTTTTTAGATGCCAATCAAATATAGAATTAATTAGGAAATGCTTAAATAACTGTAATTATTAACCAAAAATTACTTGTTTTACCCTAAATTTTAAGCAAAAAGTAATACAATCCCATCGTCACAATTCCTGTAAAATTTGGAAAATTTGGGCCCCTGTTTCATAAAAATCGGGTTTGTTTTATTACTCAGCTCTCTCGTTTCACAGTGTAATAAAATATATCTTATAGCACTCCTGAGATTACAAGGAACACGTTGGTGCAAATTTCATCCAAATCGGTTCAGTAGTTTTTAAGTTAATAACGTTCAAACATACACCATTTACAATTTTATATATTAGTATAGATATTAAACACACATTTTTATGTCAATTTGTGTACTACGGCTTTAATGTGCACCAGTGCGCACTAGTGCGTCCAACCGAATTCGCTATAAGTAAACGTTTCATATCATTATTTGTCGAAATAAAGCACAACTTACATTTAATATAAGAACGTCTTTCTTTTTTTTTATGAACCTTTCTTTAAGAGAAATCCTTTTCTTTTCATATTATTTATGATACCCCTGTTACGATATAGTCAGTTATAAAGAATGTGATCTACATTTACTTAGTCCAATGCCATAAAAAATGGGAGTATAAAGGGTGTTTAAAAACAAGAAACCAAAATTTACAAGGAATCATATAAATGCACAATTGTAAAATTGTAACATTACCTAACTTAATAATGTCTTCAGTCTTGTTTTTTCCTCTGCTTGTATTTTACGTCTTTGAGGCGCCGTCTAATTTGCTAGATTTTTTTACATTTACCCTGATATTTATTAGGCACTCACATAAACGGACTGTATTCATTCATCACAGTATCTTAACAAAGAATTATTTTATCATCTTTAAAATATGTAAATATATCATTTATTGTTAGATATAAAATTTAAATTAAACTTTCAATAAATGTTTGCAGTAGTTACAACAGCCAATAGAAAACTAAAATTCCTTCTATATCTGATAAGATCGATATAATGACTAAATATTTTCTTTCTTATTCTTTATGAATTTTTTACAAATGTGGAAAATTGATTTTTGTATGACGTTGCTTTTCTTATGAGCTGCTTTACAATCCTATTACCTTCTTCTATTTTGTAAGGTAGTAGTAGTAAGAAATTTTCTCTGAATCCTTAACCCTTTTCTTTTTCTGGCATCTATCAGTGACTTTACGATTCCTACCTGAAATCCGAATTGCCGTTCATTCAAGCTTCGGGCTTTGCGCGTTTATTGCCGTCAATGCAGAGACAAAAGAATAGTCCGAGTGGTCTATAACTCATAACTTTGTCGTACAAAAACAAGATTACACCCATACGAGCAATAAAAGTTTAAATTGCACGCACTTCCGTGACATACCTGTCGCGATCTACTGAAGCGATCGGTCGTGGCGATTACAATACCGATCCTCATGGTTTCTGCCGCGACATGCTAATTTCATCTCGTGTGAAACAACAAACATGTGGTCTTTAAATGTAGCGGACAACCGTGCATTTAAAACGATTCATCACCGAGCGCAGGTCATCCATGAGAAAGTAACGACAGATGGTTCAAAACGATGCGCCGAGAACGAATCACCGTGGTGGTCAGCTAGCAGGTTGATACGGGTGGTTGAACATAGCGTCATTTGGTTTCCAATCAGTGCAACACATCGTGCTAATTAGGACATGGCTACACAACCTATCTAAAAGTTGTGTATAACTGTATCGTATTTATTTCTATCATTTGCGATGATTTTTCTTTAATACGATCATAATATAAACATATACTGTGTTAAAAAAAGTTAAAAGAGAAGATATTAGGCTTAAATGAAGTATAACTTTTTTTAATACACGCAAATAAATAATTTGTAATATGTTCTTATAAAATACACACATATGTACGAAGACAAATTGATGATAGATATAAGATAAAATTGATTGGAGTCTTAAAATTATAAAGCATTGTTTACGAAGACTCGATCTTGGCTCTTGAAATTGTTAGGATGAGTCTTGCAGAAGGGGTGCGTCGGTGAAGCG
Source organism: Aphaenogaster floridana (assembly GCA_003063835.1). Taxonomy (NCBI): domain Eukaryota; kingdom Metazoa; phylum Arthropoda; class Insecta; order Hymenoptera; family Formicidae; genus Aphaenogaster; species Aphaenogaster floridana. The sequence goes on along the minus strand of NJRP01000136.1, from coordinate 38,904 downwards.
AGCAGATGACGGATAGATATTGCTCTAGATCAATTATAAATGAATACATACATTGATAGCAAGCGGCTGGCTATTAAACACATGTCACTACATTCCCATGCTCATTTACAGCGTGCCACCTGATGGCGCGTGAAATGATAAAACGACGGGAAATAAGTCATAACTATACGATATTACCTATGAAGAATTACGTATAACTGTATCTGTTTCTACTATTTGCGATGATTTTTCTTTAATACAATTATAATATAAGATATGTACTTTATTTTAATTTAGTACCTTCTCTTTTTATCTTTTTTTAATACAAGCAAATAAACAATTTGTAATATGTTGTTACAAAACGTATATACGATGACAAATTGATAATAAACAAAAGATTCTTTATATTTCTCTCTCAAAATTATAAAAAATCATTTTAACACTTTATTTGTTATTTTAAATAATAAGAATTTAATAGATTCGTTAAATAGATAATCTTTCAAAAAATGATCGTCCTGCCGCCAAACTTTTTTTCGTATTGGTCTACCAATACGAATTTTACTTTGTTCGATTTTATTTCCGACGATGCATTCGCATGAGTCGACGGGAATAAAATCGAACAAAGTAAAATTCGTATTTCGTATTGGTAGACCAATACGAAAAAAAGTTTGGCGGTAGAACGATTATTTTTTGTCGACGAAACTCTTGCCATCCGAGCGACGAGGCAATGATGCTCCGTCGCCGAGCATAAAAACGAGTCATGTATGTTTCGTGGACTGGAGACTCGGTTTATCAGTCCCCTTACAATTATATCGAGAAGTTCGTAATTTTGCACGGCGAAAGTTCGGTCGGAGGACACAATTTACGCCGGTCCTCGTCGCGTCGACCGGTCGGCCCGTCCTCTCCCTCTCTTTTCCTCTCTCCTTTTCGTTCACCCTTTGCATGCGAACGTGCACCGGCCACAGGGATGCGCGCAACAAACTTTTCCCTTAATTTCGTGGTCACGAACACGCGGTGCCAACTTTCGGCTTTCGGTGGAAAGAAAGAGAAAACGCCGGCCGAAATAAAGCTATCGCCGCTAGCCGGTGAATCACATATCCGGCCTTATTCGCGGAAACCGGTTCTATCCTCCTCCGCCCCCGAATTTCAGATGTCGGATGTTCCACGTGCGGGGTATTTCCATTGAAGTTTACAATTCTGACGTAACGTGTACGTTCGGGCTGTTTTCGTCGATGGCCAGGGCACAAATAAAATAATTGATGCGGGGGAACACGTGCTCGCGCTTTAGAGCGATACTTACTTCTTCGTGTCGTACGGCAAACGTACGATTTTACATTCCCCTCTTTCCGCGAGCCACACCTCCGGGCCGGGCTAATGACAGTATTTTTCGCATATATGCGCGATTGAAAACGCGAGCTTGTGCGCATTCACGCGCCTCATGAAATATTCACGTGATTTTTACAGCAACCCCCCGTAGAGGGGCTTTTCCTCCTCCCCTAAGCTTTTTCTCCTCCTCCTTCCTTCCCTTCTTCTTGTCTTCCCTCTTTCCCACTTCGGCGAAGAAGACACGGAGGAAGAGTCCGTTCGCGATTGTTACTATAAAAATCGCATGAATATTTGACGCGACACGTGACAGGAGGAAGATGACCGGCGCCCGACCAGAATACGAAGCTCGATTTCTCGACGATGAAAAATTCAATCGCGAGTCGACTCGCGAGCCGACCGAATGCAAATTTCATGCGACCGCGTGACGGCGAGTGCAAAAACGCGTTGCGTGATTCCGACGCGCGCTCACGATCGTGGGCACGCGTGCACGCGCGCGCCAGCGCGCGAGTCCCGAGTTTCCCTCTTGGGAAGGGAGAAAAAAGGTGGACATTCCTCGTCGCGGCTAGGGGCGCAGCCCTGTCATTCGGCCGCAACCCGTCTGCTTTCTGCTTGAACATGTGCACCACATTTTGCGCATTACCGTACCTCCTCGTTAATGATTTATCCCCAGGAACACCGAGGCCTTTTCTCTCGGTCACATGCGCCGCCAAGAAGAGGGAGCGCCTTTTAACCGTGAATATTATAAAGAAAAAGAGCGGCTCGCGTGCGCGCGCGACCGGGAAACTTCTCGATTTGTCGCTATTATTACCGACAATCGAGGTACGTAAGAAATGGTAGAAACGTATAATATGAAAGTTGAGACTTGATAGACGAGTGTATAACTCTCACGAACAACTCTCGAGAGTTTTGATGACCGAGTCTGGAAGAACTAACGAAGAGTGCGCGTATTAGTCATGGTAATATAAAGTCGTCATCAGCGTCGCCAATTGGAATGCACCAATCAACAGGTTGTTGCACGGTATTTACCGCGCGCGCATTCGACGTTCGTGATTTAAGAGATTAAACGAGCTCTGGTCGCGTTGTTCTCGCACCGGCCGCCATCGCGACTATAATAACAACGACAGAGATAAAGAAACCGACGGGATTCATCGAGGGAGAGATCGGGGCCCGATACCGAGCAAAGTGTCGTGTTTCTGGCTGCTCACTTAGGATCACTGAATGCAGCAGCCACATCCGGTCTATTCAGGCCCATTCACGATCTCCTCGGTCTCAATGGCGTAGGCGGAGCCCGTGACAAGGAGTTGGTACCCCATTACAAACGCACGCACCCCCGTTTCCCCTCCCGTTATCCGCGCGCCAAAGAGCCAGGTTTATGTGTGCGTGTGCCTGCGCACATTGTACCACGTTCCCCCCTGCGGGAAGTATTGGCGACAAATCGATCCCATTCACGTCCGAAACGTCATTCAACGGGCTCGTGTTGTCGCTCATAAACGGGTTTCGACCAAAATACCAGCATTTTCACCGGCCGAGATTAACGCGCCCTTTCCACCGATTGTCATCAACAATGCCATGCTTACTCGCCGGCTAGCAACGACTCCTTCGTTGAACGCGAGGAAGTTGACGCGAGGCCTGTATCGGATTGATTGACGAGGGAATGATGAAGTGCCTCTTCGTGTCAGCGCGTTCCTTGGACTACTGAAGTCGTTGCCTTGCGAAAACGTCTGTCAATCGGGAGGATCAAATTGCGCTAACATTTTTTTAAAAGGGCTGCTACCTGTTGGAATATGCAAAAATGTGGAGAAACAAGCATGCTTGCATCCACTTTGTACATTTTGCAGATCTTCGTAACTTCTCTACAAGAAAACTCAATAAAATAATTTCAATAATATTATTTCTTTTTCTACAAAAAAAATTTCGCGCTTGGAAGATGAAAATTTTTGTATTTTACCGTCATTTCATCTGGGATGTTTTCTTCCGTTTCAGGCCGTATTCTTTATGATATACCTTGTAAGGTATGTCGGGATCACTCTTCGGGAAAACATTATGGCATATTTGCCTGCGATGGATGCGCCGGCTTCTTCAAACGATCGATTAGAAGGAACCGCCAATACGTGTGCAAGGCGAAATCCGAGGGGGGTTGTATGGTGGACAAGACGCATCGGAACCAATGTCGTGCCTGTAGATTGGCAAAGTGCATTCAGGCCGGCATGAACAAAGACGGTAATTGAGGCGTTTTCACTAATGCTGTTCCCTTCTCAACGTTTTCCAAATATTTTTTTAGTCAATCCTTATAAAAACAGTCCAATAACTTTTCATTACTATCCGTTTTCCATTTCTTGCTAATGTCATTACACGTTTTCCACTAAACGAGAAATCGCACCACTTTCCTTATAGCTGTTCAACATGAACGAGGCCCACGGAACTCGACAATTCGTAGACAAATGGCTCTGTACTTTAAGGAGCCTGAAATTATGAATAGCATGGTAGCACCGCCGCCAACGGCTTTGGATCTTGTTTTGCCTAAAGCGCCGTCGGAACCTCGCGTCTCCGTGCCTGGACCATCGCCGCACCCTTCTCTTCCGCATCCGGCGTATTGCAACGCATTGACAGTATCAAAGGTACGTCTGTATCTAGTGTATCTAGTGTTTATATCCAGCGGAGCGTGTTAATTTTTCTTAAATGTCTTTATAAAAAATTTATATATAGCTTTTAAAATATCTTCTAGCTATTTTTATAGAATCTAGATAAATTTTTTATAGAACCTGGATGTTTTTACAAAATGTAAACGTTTCTATGCATGAAATCAAGAAAAGTCACAGAGCTCATTTTTAACAGCGACGAACGTTGAGGGTCATTGACTATTCCAGATGCCATCGAATATTCCGAATCTGCAGTTGCCGTTTATACCCTCGATCAACCCCGAGTCTATATGCGAGCAGGCTGCGAGGTTACTCTTCCTGAACGTGCACTGGGCGCGAGACTTGGTGTCGGGAACGAGTCTCGTTATGGAGGACCAACTGACGTTGCTCGAGTCGTCCTGGCGCGAGCTCTTCCTGCTGGCCGCCGCGCAAATGATACCGACTCTAGATCCCACGCCCTTACTACCGCCGAGTCTTCAGAGTCTCGGATTAGCGATCGAGGTGAACCATTTCCGCCAGACCCTGGCCGGCTTCCACGCGTTGAACCTAGACCAACACGAGTTTGCCTGCATCAGGGCGATAGTGCTCTTCAAGGCTGGTCTGGACAATGAACCGGTATCCAGCAGTAGGAGTACCAGCAGTAACTCACCCAGTCCTGGAAGTCGGCTCAGAGATGCGATCTGCGTCGCCCGGCTGATGGACAGCGCACAATTGGCTTTAGGACAACGACTCAGCGGGGCCACTTACGGAAGCCTCAGACTCGCTAAGCTGCAACTGTTGCTGCCCACTCTGCGCTCTGTATCCGCACATGCTATCGAGGAACTCTTTTTCAGGACAACTATTGGCGTGATCCCGATCGAGAGGATCATCTGCGACGTGTACAAAGCATCCTAACAAAGCCGTCCCGACAAAGCAATATAAAACTTGAGGAAAGCACTTATTTATGTTATGTTTTTATTCTGGCTCATTAATATTATTTTAATACTCACAAGGGGATGGCGCCAAACCCGGGAAAATTGAATCCAAACGGATTTGGACGAAACTTATTTCTGTAATAGTCCTTCATTAGTAGTAAAACATAGTGAAGTGCTAGCGCGCACTTCTCAATTGTTTTCGAGAAAAACGCTTTGAAAAATAAATGACGAGTGTTAACCAGTTCACAAGCAGGGATTTTCGACGAGGTGGCGCAACGAAGTAGCTACGGCTCGTGACTGCTACCTTGCCGAGCCGGGCTATCTTTTCGCAAATTTTTTAAATCTTTTAGTGTATGTAAAAATTAATTTTAAGCAAAACTTTATTATTAAAATAATTTTAATCAATAATTCTTGCAAGATATGAAAAATAAAATATAGAAAAATGCTGTTACCTAAAAATGTAATAAACAATAATTAAATTTTATGTAATAATAATTATCGAATAATATTTATTATTCGCTGCTTTTAAAATTATTAATAAATTTGAAGCCAATGGTTAAATTAGGGCACTTTTAAAATAATAAGACACAACTATTTTTAATATTATTTAATAAATGAAAAATTATAAAGCATATAAAAATATTTCTGTATAATATTATTACATTAATAATTAGAATGATTTTTTTTAGACAATGAAAGGCTGTCAATTTTTATTCATTATCATCACTTTCGTTGCTCTGTGAAAATCATCGACAATTTCCTGCATGATAATTATCATAATTATCAATTTAATTCATTTTTTGCAAGAATTATTGATTAAAATTATTTTAATAATAAAGTTTTGCTCAAAATTAATTTTTTTATTCTTACATATACTAAAAAATTGAAAAAAAATTTGCAGAAGAATCGACGGGAATCGAACCCGGCTCGGCAGTGTAATGGCCTTTGCACACTGAACGCGATGAGCGATGAACGATGAGCGATATCCAATGATAGCTCTGCCTTTTCGGCCGTCACATCCGAAAGGAGAGCTCTCATTGGATATCGCTCATCGTTCATCGCGTCCAGTGTGCAAGGACCATAACAGTCACGAGCCGTAGCTGCTTCGCTGCGTCACCTCGTTGAAAATCTCTGCTGTGAACTGGTTAACACTCGTCATTTATTTTTCAAAAGCGTTTTTCTCAAAAACAATTGAGAAGTGCGCGCTAGCACTTCACTATGTTTTACTACTAGTGAAGGACTATTTCAGAAATAAGTTTTGTCCAAATCCGTTTCCCGGGTTTGACGCCTTCCTCTTGTCAATACAGTAAACCCTCGTTAACACGAACTCGAAAGGACCGGGATTTGAGTTCGTGTTAACCGGGTTCGTGTTAACGATTGTTGTACTGTATTAACGTATTTTATTTATATGAGCGAGAACAACATTTTTTAAATATGATTTGAAATTATTTTTGTTTTATTCTTTTCATTACTCTGCGGGAGAATGTAAAAAAATTTATTTTTATATTATTATATTGTGCTGGTACATTAAATGCAATAATTCTACAACAATAATTATGAGAATTTTTATATGCTTAATTTTCACTTATAGCGAGTTCGATTGACTGCAATATGTGGATACGTTATTGATGCACATTAAAAGCCATCGCGCATTTATGTAAAAACATATGTAAGTGATTTGATGTCCGATGCATCAACATTATATTATGGTTTTTTTCATTTATATATTATTTCATATATTATAATAAGCCATAATCTGCAGTGTAATGTGTATCCAAATATATCTGTGTATTAGTGCATTTAATCGAATTCGCTGTTAAAAAAGATAAAGAACGGGATATTATACGGTTATTATAATTATAAAAAAATATGGTACACGCAAAACATTAGTGTGAAAATGGAATGATCGTGATAGATTTAAGTTTTATTAACAAGAAGTACGGAGACAAAATAAAATTATGTTTATCGAGGCTTTGAAGTTGTGCAAAAAAGTTAATAAAAAGAATCTGTTAAAAATTTTTCAAGAATAAAATACTTCGATAAAAAAGGAATAAACTGAACTAAAAAATATATATAAATGCATGTAAATACAAGTGTAAAAACGATGTAGCTTCGTTACATTCTATCTAGCTAAAATGAGAAAGAGAAATGTAGAATGATATCTTATTGCGATGCACATGTCAAAAAAATATAAGCGTGTGTAAATAGGATTTCAAAATATGTAAATAAAAAGTTATACGACTTCAATATTTCTTTATTGACATTTCCTGATATTTTTATCCTGAAATCCGATACATATATTTACAGGTATCAGAACAATAATGTGAGATAATTATTTTAGGTATATTTGCCTGCTTTTATGAAAATCTAGCGACAGCTAGAAAAGATAAAGATCTGCTTTCCATTCGTTATGGAAGCGGAGAAAAGCAAAGAGATTAGATGTTCAAAATTTACCTGGATCTATAGAAATGACCGGGATCTATAGAACATGTAGCGTTTCACGGTGATTTGAGCTATAATCGCGGCACAAAGAAAAGCCGTGCCGAACTCCGACGGCTCTGTCAGTACATTTTGTATATTTCTTACCTTAGTAAGCCACCGTGTAATCACCCGAGCAAATAGTCCCGGTCAACGGATCTATAAAATCCACGTCGACATCTTTGTCAACGGCCGTCATGCTTCCGTTAGAGACCGTGTTATTTCTAAAATTTGATTCTTTTCAAGATCTTTGTTACATCTTCTTCTCTCGTCAAACTTCTATCAGCTCCTTCACGTTGCTATTCAATTCTAACCCTATGCAAACAAGAACGTCGAGAAAAACATCAGATAATGAAGTCTAAGGCGGTGCTCAGTTTCTAACGTAACTAATTGCACGCTGCATCGTATATTTTTATTAATTTAGATATTTGTAGATGTATATAGAATCACTTTTCACAAATAAGTTCGTCTATTTTTGTACGTATCCTCCAATTGCATCCATAAATTATGCGAAAAATTCTGAAATGTATACAACGAAACCTAGATAGAATTTGTCGGTTTGCACTTGAGAAGTGCGAAAGAATGTTCTCACGAAGTTACGAAATGCGGGACATGTGAAGTAATATCGGCGCTTAGTTCAACCGTGCCTGTGAGCGACTCTCGTTACTCGCATGAGCGAATTCTCGAATGTTGCCACTTATCAGCACTAGTACTTCCTTGTGCCTAAATATGTTTATGTCGATACGTATTCTAATTCTCACCCCCTTGCTTGCTCAAACTGCGTGCACGCAAAAAAGTTTTCCAAACAGCTGAAAATATTAGCAATATATGAAAGGAACGCAACCTACTTGCAAATTATTATAATTCTATAAGTTATTTACATTATCGTTTAACTTTCCTATTTATTTCTTATTTATTTGTAATTTCTAATAAAATACCTTATGTTCTCTTAACATCGTTCTATTTTGGAACGAAACACGAAACACGATTTTCAATATGTCAAGAAGTCAATTTTTATTCAAGTAAATTTTTAGTAGAATTTGTATACTTGTTCATACAAATTCTGAAATATATTCTACAAATCTCAGTGTTGGAAAATGTAACTGTCATTTTAGTTTAGCTATAATTTTCAATAGTCGAGGCGGAATGTTTACCTGGCTAATTCGACAGGCCACAATAGGAATCCGGACTACATCTTTGCGGAGGATTCCGCTACACCCGACTGAACGCTTGATCGGCTACTGTTTAATTCAAGGTCGGCCATCCAAACACTCGACTCACCCAACAAGTTCCATAATTATCTTTTACTTTTGTATTTTTATTTATTTTTGGTTATATGAAACTTTTACATTAATTACTTTTACATTAATTTTCACAAAATTTATGTTAAAATCGTGAAGAAATTTTAATCAAAATTTTGAAAAATACAGTCTTTTATATACATTTCATCTTCTAATTAATGCCACGAAGATAATTTTCAAATAATAATATAAATAATGTAGATATAGTGGTTGTTTTAAATATTAACAAATTTGACCAAAACTGCACAGAGAGAATTTTCTCTTAAAATTTACCCTGAAAATCATGGTAGTCATGGGACAACATGGTATTTCAAAGATTTTTATGCAATTTTCTCTGATTAATATCTAC
>NJRP01000136.1:0-29632 GCA_003063835.1 Aphaenogaster floridana | reverse complement strand
ATTATGTTGTTTATAAAATGTTTTTTTCCATATTTCAAAAATTCCTTTCGTTACCAATAATATTTGACAGGTTGCCAAGTTGTTCCAAGCTTATTACCAAACATAGTAAAATTTGTAGTGAATTTTGCGGCAAAATATAACGAAAAAATCTCTCCGTGTGCGAGTTTGACGTAGTTACGCAAATCGCCAAACATACTGTTCGAGAGTGACGAGGGGTGCGTGTATCATTCAAGAGAAACGGAGAGGAGCGATATCGTAGCACCCAATTAACATCTCGATTTAATAAAGCCCTCAAGCCGCCGTATGTTACCATTTTCCGCACAAAGTGTCTACCAACTAAAGAAAGAAAGATAGAGAGGGAGAGAGAGAGAGAAACCGCTTGTCCTCTCTGCACCCCTGAAGCCTACTCTCGTAATCGAGGAGGCCAACGCTCTTCAGCAAGTAACACTGTAACGTTTCCAGGCGAGTGAATAATAATCCCAGGACTTCTGAACAATGACGAGCCACTCCGGTAGCAACAATGACGATAACAGAGCGGCGGCATTATAACGTCACAGATCTATAGCCTGGTGCTGTGGAATTCCTCTGGTTAAAATAAAAGCTGTTCTACGGTATCCACGGATAGTACACACGTATATATGTATCAACATAAATAACAATGTTTTTAATATATCTGGTGAGATTATATGTCTTTAAAACAGCATTTCAATTTCTACAGATTATTTATTAATTTTTAGAGTATCATTTCGACAGAGTAGTCTTATAATTCATACCATATATTTAGAAAATTATACAGCAAAATAAAAATGGGAAAATTCATGGTTTAAGACATTTCACGTATTAGAAATGTAACGACAAGAATTTGTTTAGCAGTTTCGATAATCTTATAATTTATACCATATATTTAGAAAATTATACAGCAAAATAAAAATAGGAAAACATTTCGCGTATTAGAAACGTAACGACAAGAATTTGTTTAGCAGTTTAGAATGATTTCTACAAAATTTTGTAAAGATTATTGGCGATTCCAATTAGTGGCTGGCTCTGTGTGTGCCAATTTGTGTGCGAGCAGTTCCCACCGGCGGAGTATTGGACAACACCTTGCCACCCCGGCCGCACCGCGACGAAAACACACGGCATAGTTCGAGAACGCGCAGCTCATTCCGGAGAACAATACCGGAAACAATAACGCCGATCTCCCATCGCTCGCCTCCGCCGATCCCGGTATATATCGCCGTATCGTATAAGTAACAGTAACAAAACGCGATTGGGGCACAATGGGGCGACGATGTAATTGCGCCCCGCGGTGGCGACTGGTGCTTGTATGTACAAAGGGCACTCGACTATATGTTACAATCTCGATTTCGTCGCCGATCCTCGAAAGCCAGAGATGGCAAGAGAAAAGGAGAGAGACAGAGAGCGAGAGAGAGAAAGGGAGAAAGGAAAAGAAAAGCCCGGAGAGACCGCGTCAATGCCGCTCAAGTGACCTCTCACGAATTGCGCTTTGCTTTGTGCGCCATTGTTGGCTTTGTTTTGAGGTAACAAAATAGAAAATGCGTTCCATACGCGACCGCCATTCTAGTCAATTAGCGACCATGTGATCCCTCGGAGAAACATCCAAAGTGGGATTCTTCGAATTCTTCGAATTCTCAGCACATTATATCTTTGCAATCTGAATTTAAAAAAAAGCCATTTTTGTACAACATTATTATTCTACTTCAAGTTTCTCTTAATTCAAATTGAAGATATCAGTATAACGTTTGTCTAACGCGTTTGTAGAGAGAAGAATTAGAATAGAGAAAAAAAATAAAGAAACAAGAAGTTTTTAATTTTTTTAGCTTTAAAATTAATTTTCCTAAATTCTTTAAAAAATACATAGAATTATTATTACTGCACTGAGAAAAAAAATTTGTTAAAAAATGCAAAATATGTTTCATCCAACTAAAACATTTAGTCCGATACGTTCAACTAAACATTAGTTGGTTTAACCGGACATTTTAGTTGAATTAACTAATTCTTAATTTAAAAATTTTGATGGTTGACATGAATGAACTATACCTTTTTTAATGCAACTTAATAATTGTTGAATCAACCATTGGATCAACAACAATACAAATTTAATCCGTTCAACCAATTTTTTTCTCAGTGTGCATTGAAGTCTTTAAATCTTACTAGCTCCGTCTTAATTTATTTTCATACCAGTACCAATCTAGAAAGATGAAAAACTAGACAATCTAAATCGGGCACCCCGTGCCGTTACGAAAAGGTTCGGCTTGCCCCCGATATAATTTATTCGGACAATAAGCATGCGTCTAACAGGCGTTCTACCCTCCGCCGTGCCGCGGGCATCAGTGTCAGGCACGGTGATGAGCCCCTCAATGACAGCGACCAACATAATCTGTTCCCATCAGCCAAGTAGACATAATGGACGCATCAGCGGCGGGAAGCGACAATGGGAGCCGGATAGCATTTTACAGGAGCGCGCGGTAGTTGCGCCCAGAATTGACGGGGGTGGGTAAAGGGAGGGTGACTAGTGAGTGGGCCCGCGCGAGGGGGCGAGCCGTGGGGTGAGATTGTCGCCGTCGTCGCTTCCTAGTGGTACGCTTAAAACGCGGATGCACGCACGTAACGCAACGCGACGCAACGCAACGCATTCGGCCCACCTCAGGCTCACGGCGCCGAGACTTCGCTTTATTAAATTCCTGACGCGAAACGCCCGGCACGTGCAAATATTCATTCACCGAGTGAGATGCGCAATTCGGGGTGCTTGCTTACGACGGACGCGCTAAACCAAGCACCCCGAATTGCGAGAGCCGAGTCGCGAGAAGCCGTGCCAGAGTCGCGGGAACGCTTCCAGCTGCCGGCTTCCCTTGTTGCCCGATGCGATCCGGCTAAACAATGGTACACTGGTGGAGAAATCCCTGTACATAGTATTCCGAAGTAATCACTTTTCGCAGATGCTAAAAAGAATATATAGATAAATAGAAAAAAATTGTCGCTACTATTCTTAATTTATATGAAATCTCTCCCTTTGTATAAGATTTCTCGTGTAGACATCTAATACTAATCTCAATCATACTACATAAAACGATTTCTATCTGATATATGCTTACACACATATTACACGAAACTAAAATTAAACGATATCGAATATATATATATATACACACAAACGTCATTATATCTAGCAACAACTTACATAACTAGAACTACGGCGTGAAAAGTAGATATATATTATTCCTGTATAAACAGGTTAGATCGGTTTTTAATATTCAGTATGCTAATCACGAAAGTCTATCGTAATTAACTTGCACACCTTAACTGAAGCCTTATTAAAACAAGATAATGAAATATGTATGAATGATATAGTTAACATCGATCGGAAATATACTCCGAAATTTTCCAATAATTGAGAAATGGAGACAAAAGAAATTAGCAAGTTATCCATAATAAATTAGAATTTTAGTGAGCATTTTATTTTGTTCAATATCTAATTTTACTTGTTTATAAATCAAATTACACTCTTGTCTTATACAGCAGAAGAGTGATAAATCTGCGATGTTTAACGTTATGATTTAATCAACTTAACGAATATTGCATACTTGTTAAAACTGTATTCGAGTGCACCGCGGGGGAACTGACAAGTCATTTTTTACTTGATACGATGTTTAAGATGGTTACAGTAGCTGTTTTATGTTAACTTGAAATTTCTGTAATCTCTTCAATTCATTGTCCGACTAATTAATTTCTGTCATTAAGTTTTGTAAGAAAGTTTTGTAAAGAAGACAACGAAAATGATAAAAAGGCCAATGGCCATAGAGATGGAGTTGCAAAACGTTTTAAAATAAATTGGATTTATGTTCCATGAAAAGTCACTTGCTTCCCGATTAATATAAACATAAAGCTGGATTTAAAGTAAAATATAGCCAAAAGATAAATTTTATTTTTCGTAAATTCTTTTGTGTGAATCTTTTGCTAGTGGTTTGGGATTCTCTGTCTTATCCCGAAGAAAGTGAAGAAGTTACAATTTTCTTCTTGGCTTTTTTTATTTTTTATAGTTAAATTTTACTTTGAACATCTATAAGAAAAAGCACAAAGTGCAGAAAGATGTAGACTTTAAAATTATTGTTAACTAATATTTTAGAAATGTATTCCTATGTTCGAACAGTTTGTAATCAAATTATTAGCGTTTGAAAATGAAAGTCTGAACGCGAGCTTGCGTGCTTTCATTTTCTAGTTTCTATCTCTCGTAAGGTAGAAACGTCACATGACATGATGACAGCTTTTCAGAAGTATCCTTTCTCCTTGTGTTACGACATCGATGTTCAAAGGACCATACCCCCGGAGTTGGGCGCGCGTTTAAGACGCTAAAAAGCACGTGTGTGCGACAGACAATTACGAGACCGGGTACGACGACTTAAGACCACATGAAGGATCACGCACGTCAGCCCGATACTCGGGCGAACGGGCCCCTTTCACAATGGCTGACTTCGTAAGGCAAAAATCAGAAAGTTAGGCCCCCGATCCCGTGCTACATCGCGGCTGCGAGCAGAGAGAGGGACTAGCGAGCGAGCGAGTTTTCGAGGGATGCGCAGCTGTCATAGAGAGTGCAGCGATTGGCCGTTACTATTAGTCGGCCATGCTGAATCTTTCCGGTCTGGCTTCTCCTTACAATGCTACCGAGGACTTGGAACAGGGTCAGTAACTTCGCTAAAGATCAGGGTCGCCCAATAACATCTCACGTCGCTCTCGTACCCGCGAGCGTTTCGTTATTCATTGTTCAGCTGACAACATCGCTCGTCAACTAGATAAAATTGGTAGGATCAACATCGAATCAATTGTCCATAGACTTATCTCTTAACAAATAAAGACACTGAAAGAATGATCGAAACCGAAAAGAATATTTTGTTTTTTATAATTTATATTTTTTAACGTTGAGAAATTCTGTCTGAAAAAGAACGAGTTAAATACGTTTCCGTACGTGCGGTATAAAAATCTTTCGTGCCTGGCGACACCCTTGACTATTGCTGGTGACACGTGAAATATCCCGCGTGTCGGAACGAGCGTGTCGGTTATAACAAACAAAAACGCGACATGCCTCTGTTATTGAAATAAATCCCGTCATAATCATTGCTAACACTTCTGAAGGGAATCTGGAATAAGCCAGTAGTAGCGGGAGAAAGTGGTCAAGAGGCGGAGAAAGAAAGACAGAGGGTTGCCGGGGACTCGTCCACGATTGTCGGCCGCGTGCCGCCACCCTTGCTCGAGGATTAAGCGCAATTATTGGAATCACTCTGGCAGACCACAACCCGTTTCACACGCTCCTTGTGCCCTCTTGGACTGTTATAAAAGTTTGTTCCGTTAAAACATATTTTCGTAATATTTCGAAACTTGCAGAAATAAATGCGCGGCCGATATTCAGATATAAAAATGATGGTTCAATCGCATACCTCTCACATGAATAAAAAACGCTATTTTGGACCTCAAATACATTCTACTTGCAATTATGTTAACCTTAAGAATATAGAAACTGAGTTAAAAATACTGATTTAGAAACATGCAAATTATATCGCAATATAAGAATTATTTTTTGTGATTTTTTACTTCATAAAGAAATATTCTAAATTATATGAAATCTTACGTTTATCTATACGGAGAAAATTTTATATTAAAAATTACTATGTATGGCAGTAGCCGTGAACCATTGCTGGAATTATAAAAATTTTTACTATGTTTTTCTATGGAAAACATAATAAAAATAATTTATAATTCCAGCAATGGTCCACGGCTACTGCCATACATAGTAATTTTTAATATAAAATTTTATATTAAATATTTAATATTTAAATTTAATATTTAATATATTTAATATTTAATATTTAAATTTAATATTTAATATATTTAATATTTAATATATTTTAATATTTAAATATTTAATAGAAAATTTTATATTAAAAATTACTATGTATGGCAATAGCCGTGGACCATTACTGGAATTATAAAAATTTTTACTATGTTTTTCTATGGAAAACATAATAAAAATAATTTATAATTCCAGCAATGGTTCACGGCTACTGCCATACATAGTAATTTTTAATATAAAATTTTCTCCGTGTAGTATTAGTTTTTAAAGGAAGAAGACAATAATCGAAAAAAATATATTTCACATCTTGAAAGATATGTTGTAATATAAATTATCTTATAAATAACTGAAAGTGAAAATAAAAAAACAAATATAAGGTTCTAAAGAGCATAAAAGTTAGATATCCTGCGCGTATCTTATTTTTTGAAAATATTAACCTTTCCTTATTCATATATTCGTGAAGAAATAATCATAAGACTCGTTTTAAGTGAATGTGCGGTTCAGCAAGCTGGAATAAAATAGTATAACGAGGTAACATTAATCGCGGTTTGTATACCGGAATTTGCAACGTGTCGAATATACAAGGTGTCACCTATTCCTCTCACTCTTCTTTTAACATTAAATCTTTAATATATCTATAATTAAATTAACACTCTATAAGAACTTTATCAAAATTAATTTCAAATTAAACCAATATTAAGCTATTATTATTTATTCGCATACGTGATGCTTATTCTAATCTAACAATAAATTTCAAAACTTGGAATGCTTATAATTTATATTAAACAATACAAGTAACAATATTAAATAAAAATATTCGACATTATTGTTAAAAATCAAGATTTATCAAAAAAATTGTAAATAATTAAAAGTGCAGGAAACTCAGGACACTTCGTCTAGGTACTGTTTTAAATACTTTCGAATTCAAGTGACTGACATATTTCTCGTCGATGAAAGCTACGAAAGCCGACCTCCTCTCTCTTTTTCCTCGTGTTGCCTCGGCGAAGGAAACATAACACCCGTTAGCTCCGTTGCGAAATCCACGGACGAAAAACGTACGTTTCAGCGAGCCGAGATACATACCTATATCGAGTTAACCTCGTAATTAGCTGCACAAAAGCCATGCAAAGCACATTACGTAGTTCATATCTACAAATGAAATGCTAGCCGTTGCACTTTTTTCCTATCACGCTTCGCGAGCTGCCTCCATTAAAGCATAGTTATGGCAGTGTTTTTTCCTCGGTTCTATTCACTGGCGTGTACCTATATGAATATTAAACAGTTAGAATTCCTTTCAAAGAAAGGAAACGAAGGTTTCAATGAATTTTTGATTTCTCCGTTAGCAGTTTATTACAATACTGAGATTTATTGTACTCATACGTGCACGTACATATATTATAAGCTTAATATCACAATGCACGTGTTGTTATATGATACTATAAAATTTATGCCTTGTAAAGTTGCTTAATAGCGATTGCATATTATATTTTTATTTTAACTATTAACTATAATAAAGAAGAGGATAAATTGTTGCCAGTAGAGAAGTTGCGCGAGCTAAAGGAGATTAGCATAAGCATATGTTATTCTTATAGTGCATACAATGTAAAATTACACGAAAAGATGTAATGCTCGGTATATATATACTTTGCAGAAGATATTTTGAGGACATTTCTCAAATCGTTGAACGCTACTCTGCAGCTTCGTCGATAAATCTGTAATGCTTGATAGGCGCATTCCACGTGCGCGCACGTACACATGGTGTCACAGCCTAACCGCTCGTCACCCCTTTTGGATGCGGCTTGGGTTTTGGCTTGCTATAACTCCGATAATTATGTTACCAATGCGTCGAAGGACAAAGAGCTCTCGAGCGACGTGGATGGCTCGCTCGCTCGCGAGAGCCAGAAGAGACATGGTTGCTTGGTAGCCCAGCTGCCGGTAATCCTCCCTTTGTAATTTGCCTCTATGACCCCCCACTCTTCTTCAGTGGCGTCGATTTTTTTCTGTGGACCTTTCCCCGCGCGTTTTCCAACAATCTTTTAGCCATCGGCGCGCCACTTTCGTTATAAAATTTTAATCCATTGTGCTTTTACTAAAATATAAATGCAACTGCATCAGAGTAAACAAATAACAATAATACAAAGTAGATTACAGAATTAAATTGAATAAAGTCAATTCTATATTATTGATTATACGTTACATACAGAATGTAACATTACATCCAGGATCGCTCAAAATAATTATCACGGCTATTTTATAATAAACGGAACAAGGAATAAATTATTTTTGGATGTTAAGAAATAAAGCTACTAAAATTTTTCTTTTTCTACAATTTTCTCTGAAAGCCCCAAAACAGTGAACATTCGATTTGCAAAGGCCTAAATGATCTACGCCAATGGCGAGCGGTTGATGTCACCGTGGCCGTGCCCTCCGGATAATAGAGTCCGCGACTTTAATGGACTCGCTAATCCTCTTCCCTGTTTGTCGGCGAGGGGGCACGCATTCATGGGATGCACGGAGGTAAGAATCGGCAGCGAGGGGGCAGGACAGGGTGGTGTGACTGCGGTGCGTGCGCCTCTCTGGGGTGCGCGAAGTGAAGACTGCATTCGTTCGTGCGGGCCGTCACGAGGTGGCGGGAAGGGGGTGACGTACAAGGGGGTGATCTCTCCGGCCTGTCCTGCCGGAGTGGTGACGTGCAGATACGCCCCTTGTGCGGAACCATCGGTGCGATGATACCCTCGGATTTCTCGGCTGAACTATGCCGCGCGTTATGAGTATACGAGCATTCTCTTAACTGCATTTGTCGACAGAAATATGTTTTCGGATAATATTCATTCATTGGAACAAATTCAGTTTAAAGAAATGCGTTGGCTGCCTCGATGGTTGAAAGTGGCCGGTAGATTCGAAAGGGATGGTAAAGGGGTGCATAATTAAACGACAAACATACGTCTCAAAGTTGACATAAACGATGACAATGTAATCTTAAGTCTCAAAACGACGATTTGATATAATAAAACAATTTGTATAATTTTTAGATCGAGAAATTCAAATAAAATTTATTTAAACAAATTTTCTTCCCATAATTTTCATACGATACATATTCCCAATTTACAAATAGATATGAAAATCTGAGTGCGATTGTGAAACGAATGAAATGATTTGTGAAATGGGAGTGGAATTAAATGAACTTAAAAGTATGACACGAATAAACTAATGACATAAATTATTATTGAAATATAATTTTTTAGTGCAAATTAATTTCTCTTTCTGTTAGAATAAAAATAGAAGCTCTTAAAACTTAACTTTTTTCAATTTAATTCATCTCGACGAATTAAAAAACAAAAATGTTTATAATAAAATATATACGAAAGAGAAAAACAGCTACTATACCCTCGCATTTCACTATTAGCGAGGATTATGGATACAATCCTCAATTATAAAATCTAACGAATGCAACGGATGAAATGGTACGTGAGGAATGTTTTTACGAAAAAGGAACGGCCGATGTCTTACAGATAACGTCGTTCCCTGATGCCCTTATTAGGCAGATTATCCCTGATGTTGTCCTTGTGGAATCGCATTCGGCAGGTTTTGCTGGATTTGTACAAGCTGCTGAAGATGCGGGGGCAGATTTCTGGAATACTGATAATTGGTCTGAGCAGCTTGTTGCTGCTGCGGCTGAGGTTGCGGCGCATAATTAGTGCGGTATTGTGGGTTGTATTGTTGTTGAGCGGCGGGCGGCGGATTGTACTGAGCTGGTCTTACAGGAATCTGCTTATAGGTTGGTTGCGGAGGTGCTTGACCTACTTGTACATTCGGTCGATATTGAGTCAATTGGTTTTGCTGCACGTATTGAGGCTCGATAGGGTTCGCAGGCGCCAGATTCGGCACCGGTTGCGGCGGAAGATGAACGATGGGATCGCGATACTGCTGCGCAGCCAATATCTGCTTGATCGCTGCCGGTGCTTGATTGTAAGCTCGGTAATTGGGTTGCTGCGCTTGTCTGCGTTCCCGGATGTGGCCTAGAAAATAGTCGGAACCAAATGCAAATTTTTAATTATGGATGAGAAAATTGTTTTTTGTTATTTGACGACAGAAAAAATATTCTCGAGAAATATGAGGCGCTCATTAAATTTGTTACTCACTGTGGAATTCCGTTCCCAGCACGGGCGCCACGACGAGAATCAAGAACTGAAAGGCAATAATACATCAAACAACGATAATGCTTTTTGCATATGAAAAAATTTAAGATATTCTTCATGTAACTGTGTCAATAGGAATCGGGGAAAAAAGTGCAATTTCTCATACAATTCTAACTTCTAACGTAAAATGAAAATTTTATTTTAGAATGCTGAAAAGTCTTTATTTGCAAGATATAGAATTTCTTAGTTGACATTGATTATTCATATGTCGGCGCCATACATTTGCATCGCGAGAATCAATTCAGATATGTAAATGTAATTTAAGCTAATTTAGATTACCGCATACTTGTTTAATGAAGCTTGATTCATAGAAGAAATGCAATGCGACATTTTCCAAGTGTGTCAATCGGATGCAAAGTATCTCGTTACGACGATATCATATATAACAATCCTTGAATTGAAAAATAAAAACACTATCGATTTTGTAATAACATGTTTTATGAAACTGTGTTAACGATCTTTGTAACATTTCAAATCGTCAATAAGATGTAACGCACCTCGCTTTTATCCGAACAGAATAGAATTCATATAATAGGATAAACAAAATGGGATTTGTAACAAATATTTTAAAATATATATTTTAAATAAAGAGAAATCGGTCATAAATTTCCAAAGAAAATTATATATTGAAATATTGAGCTGAATGAGAACAGTTATGAATTTAGTCGAACTTTCTGTTCCGAACATTACTTTTATCTTCGACGATCCAATATACCGAACGTTAATACTTCCGCAAAAAAAGGAAAAGAGAAACCGTTAAACGCAAACGTTCCGTTCTGTCAATTTTTTATACTCAAGAATGGAGATACTTAACACGTGGTTTTTCACTCCGCGATCAACGAACGATAAAGTTTTGCTTCTCTTCTCCTTTTTCCCCCTCGATTACGTAGATGGAATAAAACTGCGACGATTTTACGATCAACGCGAGATTGGAAAGCAAAAGCGAGCACTCGCTCGGATGTTGGCTGCTCCACGGAGCGGCTTTGATCGCACTTTCTCCCCGTGCATCGCACCGCGGAATTTCGCGAGACTTTTAGGGTCGCGATCGCGTAGACTTACGAGGAACCTCATGATTGCTGAACGACGATATCCGAAGGGCAGCGGGACGAAACTGGCGGCCGCGTCGCGACGCACTTCTATATGGGCCCGGTCGTCGCGGGCCGAACCGCGCCGTCGGCCACCACCAGCTTTCATGGTTGGACGGGTTTCGAGCGATTTTTTTCGCGTGCAAATCCCCCGCCCGTCGTCACGTAACCCAACGCAGCGAACCAACGTGCTCCGTGCTAGCTGGCCACCGCCAGTTGCGCCAGGAAGTGACCGACTTGGTAGCACCAGAAAAGTCAAAGTATGACGCGGTACACGTTTGTCCCCTTCATATACAATGAAGTACGGAGAATTGTAGAATAATAATTGGACCCCCATATGCAATAAGGACCCAACCGACATTTTGAAGAAAAATGAGTTTACTGGTTATTTTAAGTCTCAAGTTAATGTTTTTCAATTATGCAAAAAAAATAAGCCTAATTTACAAGTTGGGCCATTTTATTGGTTATATATATATATATATATATATACATATATATATATAGTACCAACTGAATATTATAATAAAATAACTAACTGCTTTTTCTGTGTTTGCTTTTTAATGTACTTCTTTATTTTGAAAAATATATCCTGCTTTTCGTTTAATTTGAGTAAATCATTCAAAAAAATCTCATAATGACTTGGTTTAAGCCGATTATTTTAATTGTAATAACAAAACTTCAATTACTTATTACTCAAAACTACCTCCTTGTTGGTTGGGTCCTTGTTGCATATGAAAGTCCAATTCTGCTTTAACTTCCTCTTAATAAAATTTAAAATCAATGTTAAGATAAAAAGTATCGCACAAATATTATTATATAATAAAATATTATCAACAAGAAATAAAACGTTTACCAAAATTAATTGGAAAAAAATGTAATCACTATTTTTAATAAATTTATTTGAGATTTATCAAAAAGTAATATATTAACATTTTCTCTCTCTCTCTCTCTCTCTCTCTCTCTCTCTCTCTCTCTCTCTCTCCAGCGGCTATACAAATTTTATTATGCACAAATTACATTGTGTAAATGAAAATAAACACGTATCATGCTTATCAATTTTAATAAATCCTGCATTATTCGCTATTGATTAATAGCAATAAGAAAGAAAAGAAAGCGTAAGATTAATTTAATAAAGTTTTCTAGACAAAAACAAGCACAGATGTTTGATTTCAAGCGCACATCGTGTAGTATGTAGCACGTGCCATAAAACGAGAAACAAATTATTTATTTACAAATAAAAAGATTGCAACAATAGCAAATATCCTGCATGGAATTTAATATCCCTCTCGCGTATAAGGTTTATGTAATTCTACATTACATCGTAGATTACAGCGATATCGTTACGTGAAAGTGGTTCGACCGTGTCTCTTTTCCCCGTGTTTTTCTTGCAACCATGCTGAACCTCGAATTTTACACACACAATCGGAATTTTGCGTTACTATCAAGTCGTTGACTATGGCGAGCGAACTAAATATCGTCGTGTATTATGTCACCGATTATTTTCGAACTGCGTGAAAGTTGATCGTTTCTCTATAGTTATAGCTCTGCGTTATATATAGCTACATATCAATCTCACTCATAAATTTCTTTATTGAATTATTCTTAGAGAGAGAACTACTAACATCATTATTTTTATTAACTACTATATCTCAAAAAAGTTTCAAAGTTTATTCAGAATTCGATTTCTTCCTTTTTTAAAATTGATATTTAGTTTATAATTTTTTATTTTTAAATTAACGAACAGTGATCATATTTACGATCATATTTATTAACGGTCGTTATATTTTAATTTTCAGATAGATTATAAAGCATAGTATTCTTCTAGCTACATCGTAAACGCAAAGCACTATTTTAGAAGATTATTAATCTCACAGTTGTACTCGGAGACTTATGGTCGCGAATACGTGTCGGTTACTCGCAAACTCGGCGATGGAAACGTGGCATTCCACGTGCTCGACGAATGAGCGAAGGTGTACGGCGATAGGTATCTGCTCCGCAGGAAAGGGTGATATACGTATATACTATATCCAGTCACGTAATGGTTAAGCCGGCATTGATGCAGGAAACGAATGCGTATATCGTTTCCGTATTCGCCGCGAGCCGTAAATCGAGTGCATCGCTTAAGTGCATGGCTACAACATAACAACGCAGTATCGCGCTGGCACATTTTAAGGATAATACCACGAGAGCATGATATATACAGTAGATAAAAATATTCAAATCAACACACATATACATCTTAAATATAATAAATTATTTCATAAATATTATTATATATAGACTTTTTCGTAGAAATTTCTTGCAATATTTAAAGATTATCGCAAAACATCTGCTGTTTTATAAAGTATCGACATTGAAAGATATTGTATTCGACATTCTGCAAAAAATCGCTGAATTTAATTGACGAGTGTAACGTAGAAACAGCGCTCACTCGCGATTATCGGCTATTGCAATTTTATCGTCAAGCATATATATATTTATGCGCCAGGATTGCGCAAAGAATTCTGCATTCCACTTTCAACATTCAGAATTCCTTTCAATGCTTTAATAAATATTGAATATTATATTTAGCTATTCTTGTTTGAGCACGCAAAAAATTCATTTTAATTAAATTCGCTTAGGCATAGGTAATTTTAAAAAATCATAGGATTTATAATGCATGCGTGAAACATTGAGGACAAGTAAAGTATTCTTTAATGATTTCAGTTGTTAACCTTTACCTACATTAAAATTTAAGTAAAAATTTTATATTTTAGAATTATTTAATATCACTTTAAAATTATATAAATTAAGGAAAAAAATCTTCTTATTTGTTTTAAATAAAATGCAAGGAAACTTCAAGCAAAGTCATCAATTTGATAACTTTAAAAATAATGACTATTTCTAACTTATTAATGAATATATTCTCTAAAATATGGCCTATATATCAATAGCTAAATTAGGTTGAAAGGAAACAGACATATTGCAAGAATATTTGTAGTCGCAAATATTTTATTTGAAAACATGTATAAATGTAGGTATAAAAAGCTATAATACAGGTAAACTTATTACATATATTTTTACTTCAAACATGTATCAATATTCGTATGAATATATTAATGTGTTTGTGTATTAACGCAAGTATAACGTTCGGGTTTATTTCACTTTTCGTTGCACAAGAATTGTGAAGAAAATTTATTGTCGGACGTCAATGTCGTTCTACCTCATTATGATGTATTGAAACTTCAGATCGCGTATACGGGAAATCTGTAAAAATGTACTTTCTCAAATGTAGATTTTACAAAATGTTAGAAATAGAGAACTTGTTTTTCAAATATGTCTTATCTATTGGATAAAATCGAAGAAGGTAATTATAATATCAAAAAATCCAAGCTTCGAGAAATTTAAAAAGTAAAAAGATAGATATATTTATTTTATGTAATATACGAATTTAATCTATTGAAAACTAAAATATTTATATTGTATTAATTATCGCATATATCGTTCAAACATAGATACCTATTACTTAACAAATATTGCATTAAATAGAGCATTTTTTCCCCTTTACTTCAAAAAGACCAAAAAAAACTTAGAAGATTTTTAACTATTTATAATTTTCTTTTGATCACATGATAGAATCCTGTCATACAGTCCTGCCAGAAAGACTTGTTCTACCAATCGAAACAAACGAGAGGCATAGCAATGAAGGCATCTTGACAAGGCGATCAGTACTGATTCTCGGTGACAGGCCTTACGCCAGGCTGTTGCTGATTATAGCCGAGCTGCTGCTGGTTCTGGTTATACGCGGGCTGTATAAGAGCCTGCGTGTACGTGCTAGCCTGACCCTGGTAGGCGCCACCCTGACCTTGGTACTGCGCTTGTTGCAGTATCGGCCGCTGCTGCAACTGCTGCTGGGGCTGCAACTGCTGCTGTGGCTGCGGCTGCGGCTGCGGCTGCGGCTGCAGCTGCTGCTGCTGCTGCGGGTTTACGGGATGCGGCACGTACGGCTTATCTGGACGGTATACGATTTGGTTGGCAATGATATTGTATGGCGTTTGCGCCTGAAATTTCAACAGTTCGCGCAAGTGAGAAGGCAGATTGGGCGAGTATTGAGGCTGCGGTTCCGCTGGCGGCTGGGATATCCTACTGTACTGCTGTTGCTGCTGAGCCTGACGCTTGCTCCTGGAGTGTCCGCGTGACTTTTGACGAGGTGCAGACGGGAGCACGGGTTCGGGTATGGGCGCAGCCGCCGCCTCTTGAGCCAATTTTCGGAGATGTTCTCGGACCTGTTCTGACTGAGCCCGCACTGCGGCCTCTTCGTCGAATCTGCAATTTGGACAAAGATTATTAAAACTACGTGTCTCAATTACAAAAAAACAATAGATGGTTCTTAATAGTTAGTAAAATACAGATGAAAATGTCAAAGATGCAATCTTACTTGATATCTGTTTCGTACCTGTACGGTTCTGGAATTATATTGATGTACGGAATTTGTTGCTGGAACTGAAGCAATTGCTGAATCTGCGGCGGTGCGTTAGAGTAAGGCTTGTACTGCGGCACTGGTTCTGGTTGCTGTTGCGCTTGCGGTTGTACTCGCGGTTGCACTCGCGTTTGATGCGCTCGCTGTCGGGGGGCGGGTCGTGAAATGGGCGCCGCAACTTGCTCCGTATACTGCGGTTCCGGCTGAGCTTGCGGACGTGCTTGACGGTCGTACGACCTCCAGTTTACCCTGTAACCTTTCGATGCATTTTCACGTCAGATCGATTTGTTATATATTCGAAGATAAAGTGACAAAGCTCGTGAAACAAAGTTGGCAATAATACCGCTGGGATCGTCGTACTGGAGTGCCTTCGCATTATCCTGATTAGCATCGTAAGCTCCTTGAATTGTAGATTGACCGTATCGATCGATCGCCCCTTGTACATTGTAAGTAGCCGATCCGCCGTCTGTGGGCCCTTGAATTTGAAAATCCGAGTGCCCGTCCGTAGCACCTTGGATCCTAAAGTTGGTATTGCCGTCGGTCGCGCCTTGAATGGTGAAGTCTCCCGGTCCCCCTCCCTCTAAAAACCGACCACTCAAGGATATCACGTAAAAAAAACACAAGAAATTCTAACACAAAGAAATTCTAAATTATACTTATCTCAACATAGGTATCTTATTTTAAGCAATATTCAAAAAACTAGTATAACTATAAAGTTATAAAAGTTAGAAAGTTTCAAAAACAGATAAATACCTAAAAAAATTTGTTGTGCTTACTTCAAAATAATTGTCGATTTAAAAAAGAAATGTACAAACTCTAGTGAAAAAAATTAAAATATTCTGAAGGACAATCTTTATTACGAAAGACAAGTATAAATTGTTTCCCCGTTTTTATACTTTTCAGTCGCATTGTCTACACTTATTTGCATTTACCACTTGCGTCTGTGTATTCAATTCCTTTCTCTTCGCTGAACTTAAGACCCTGAGCCCGTCGGTGTCCGTCGCTAGGCCCCTGGATTGAGAATTCAGCCAGGCACACGGGAAGTGCCGTCAACAATAAAACCTAAAATAAAAGATTTATGACAGAATTTCATATAATGTATGTCATGACATGACATGATAAAATATGACCGTTATGATTTATACGTCGGAAATAATTCAAGTATCGGTAATAAAAGAGAAAGTTGATTGGGGATGAATAAAATCATTCATCAATTACGCGCGCGCGCATTGACAATTTATATAATTTTACTATTTTTCCAATAATTAAATATTTAATAAATTATATTTCTCATTATTATATCGATCTTTTTAATTATTATAATATAATAAAATCGGAATGTAACATTATTACATTCAACCGTTTACTTCGCTCTCGTTGTTAAGTGCTTTTGATTTCGAAACCAGACAATCAAAGATCATTATCTAATGCGCGTGGCACTAAACCTGAATCTGTCTTATGGCATGTACTATATTACATATATGGAAGCGTATCAAGCAACCGGCACCGGGAAGCTGGAAGGGAAAGTTCGCGAGCGCATGAATCTTTAATCACGGTAATCGGGAAAAGGTGAGCACGTTACCGGTTAACATTCGCGATCGCGAGACGTACTCGAGTCGTTAGGAACGCGGCAAAAAGACAAAAAGGCATGTGGAAGAAAAAAAGAAGGAAACTGCAAGTCGCAAGTCGACTCACGACTGAGGCGATCGAATGCATTAGCTGCGAACGCGTTACACGATCGGTAGAAAGCAAGGTAGACATTAATCGTTCGGACACGCCCGACGCGATTATTCGAAGAAAAAAATCAACTTCGACTCGTTTGAAAATGTTTGCGACCAACTGGCCAGAATTGCACGTACGACGAATTCTACGCGAGTTTTATCGCGGAACGCGGAAACCGAGCGACATTTCGCGAGGTACGAGTCGCGACACGCACGCTGATTATTGAGGTTGCATATATTTTCTCGTTTAAGCGAAAGCCACGACGAAAAAAAGGCTATTGAAATTAGTTAAAAATAGCGTATACATAAATTAATATTTAATTTCAATCAATAATTGCTCTTGTTGCGTTTCTATACCTATTATTTTCTCCTTAAGAGTATCTATTGTATCTCGTCATGGAATTAGTTCTTATAAAACAAGAGAATATGTGAAGTGACAGCGAATCGACAGAACAAGTTATTCTCCACGTTGAAACCTTGATCCGTAAGCTTGCAATAAGATTGCAAAAGCCTGATTGCTCGTATCCGTGATTGATAATTGGGTCGTGAAATGCACTCCCGGCCAGTGACCGCGGTAATTAAGCAGCATTCCGAATCGTCACTTTCCTTACAACATCCAACGATGCAATTAAGTGCACGACATTCATCATGCCCTTATTCACGCTTGTTACCTTTCGACGGAAGGCAGTTGACTGGTATCTCTGACAAAACAAACGACTTCCCGTTTTCAAGTCTTGCGACCACGTATAATGAAACCTTACAAAAGCGTGTTCAATTTTCGCGATAAAGACATAAAAAACAGAACAAAATAAATTCGTCATCCAATTAATATTTAAAGATATTTTGCAACACATGGCAATTAAGTGCACGCGACACTTTGTTCCAGAACGTCTCGTTCCGCACTTTTTCCAGTTTTTGACGTAATAAGATAGGTATCGTGAAACACACACATATCCATATTCGCAAAATTCTACAGTGCTTAAGGATTTGATCGGTAAATATGCCGAGAAATTAGGTCTGTTCTTTTTGGCTAAACTTCTTGCACCGTGTTCATCTTTCTTCTTTTTCTCTCCATATTAGAGAAAAAAGAAGAAAGATGAGCGATGCAAGAAGTTCAGCTAAAAAGAACAAAGCCAATGTTTAAGAACAAAATAGCGCAAAATAACGACATCCGTTAATCGAGTCATCGCATAATTTATTGCTGGTATATCCGGTTTGCGTATCTATAGCACGATTAAGCGCACGCGACTTCATTTCGCATCACGCGCCGAAGGGAAACGCAACTCCTGGAAAAGTCGTACGCGTGCATTTTACATTATCCTTTATTTTTCGACATCGCACGAAGACTTTTGATTAAGAAAAGAAATGACACAAGGCGTCTGCTTACTTACGTGCAATTTCATGGCGTGAAAGCTGGTCGATTCGTTCGAGGGTGGAGTGTTTCTGAGGCGGGCGCGCGGTCACCAGAACAACTTTATAGTCGGCCACGTAAAAGGAGCCTTTCGACGACGGGGATGTGACTCGGCGAGAGCCACCTCCATCTTGCACCTTGTCGGCCGGCCGGCTGGCCGACATCGTGCTTCAACAGTCAATGCTCTTTCCGCAAACTGCGAGCGTGCTGAAGGAAATTGCTTCCGGCGCTAAGTAACACTCTTACGTTAATTTCATTGTAAAGTTTCATCAGCTTACTACATCGATGAATTAAATTTTGTCCTGCGAATGCTAGTTTTTTATTCTTGTGAATTTCTACTTTGGAATAGCAGCCTTTCTCATTGACTTGTCTTTTCTTTGTCAAAAAGAATAAAAATTTTAATAATAAATTCTTCCTCATAAAGTCAACCATTAGCACTTTTGTGATTTAACTATAAAAATTCATATAATACATATTTAATTGAAAGATCGATTTTATTGAAATCCAATGATTTTCTTAGTATGAAGAGAATAAATTTAAAAAATTAAAATTTTACATGCCTGTAAAAAATCTTTTATACAATAATATTACAAATTATTATATACGCGCATTACTAATTTGATTCTAATTTTACAATAACTAATTCTAATTTGTATATTACATTTCTAATTTTATAATAACTAGTATATTATATAATATATATTATGATTCTTATTTTACATGATAAAAAAAAATACATTTGTTTGCAAATGCAGTTCAAGTGTTGCTTGTCTCGGGTCATCGGGTTTTCTTTATCCAGCAAGATTTGCCACGAGGCATTCATCTTCTACGTGATGTATTGTAATCGTGAAAAGTCTTGAGTACACTGATGGAAAACACTGGAATAGCTGCAGTGGAATGCGATGCAACACGATGTTTCCCAGGCAGTCGCCATTCAAAGGTTACGGTGTAAAGACCGCGAGGATCTGCAATTAATTGCCGACATTGAATTCAATCATTGTCCTGTCGAGTTACGTAAAGCGCGCTGCACTCCGTTGCTCTTAGCATTAAAGTGCCAATAATAATACGATCTAAAAGCCATAAAGAAAAATTGAAAGATTGAAATTTTAAAGAAAAGCAAAATAAGCGAGTAAGAAGTTTTAATTTGTTGCAATAGTACTGCGATCCGTACAGATAGTGGTTACACGCACAGAAATGTAATCAGGGGAATTATTCTTCGAACTATGTCGCATTATTTCGATTGTATCTCAAACCTATATCATTCTTAACGCTGCATTCTCGTCTCATATCCTAGAAATTACAGATTTCTATTTTCGCAATAGATTTGATAACAGATCTCTGATGCTCTGTATCATTAAACTCGTAAAGTCTTATTGTTAGTTCCATAGATTCCTATTTCAGATACGCAATTATGGGAATGTACTTCTCTTTTATCCAATTATTTGACTGCAAAGTTGTTCTTACTCATAGATGGAAATGTCGTGTTACGTCAGTTTACAGTAGAAAGTTACACCGTGTCGCATCGCGATAGACAGATCGTCGATCTCCCGTGAAATTATAGATTACCCCAGGACTTGTACCGATATGTGAAAACAATTTTTACGATACCATATTCAGTACCAGTAAAAAAATATCTAATGAATAAAAGGTAAGCGATGTGTATAGGATGAGTCACGAAGAAAATATAAAACTTCAAAAGCAATTAGCTGATAAATTAGCTTATAAAGCTAATAGCATTCGGAAAAAGGAAAAAATGTACAACATATAATAGAAAATTAATTGCGATCAGTGATAAATTAAGAATTAATATTATTACTAATCTTATTAAATAAATATTTTACGTACTATAGATATATAATATAAATATACATATAGAGTATATATATTAAAGTGGAGCGATTTTTGAACCTCATGCTAGACATGGATTTTTGGAAATAGCGTGAAAAATGATGAATTTTGGTTAAAAGAAAAAAAATTAAATAAAAACATACCGTCCCCCGTAAAAATCGGTGAAAATTGAAAAATTCGATATTTTTCTATTTTATTTCAATATCTGTTCGGTTAGTTTAGGTTAGTTCCAATTTTTTCTTAATTTTTTCTTAATTAACATTTAATTATGATTTTAAATACTTAAAGATTACACACAATCAAATTTTAATATTATAATAAAAAAAGGGATTTAAGATTAATAATAATAATAAAGTTTTTGTATAAGTGTCCGGATATACGTACATGTCCGGTCATTGCGAGGTTTATCTTATGTATTTTATGAGAAATATGAATAAATATTACATTTTCAGGCATTAACGGCGCTAAAGCGAATTTTTCAATTTCCACCGATTTTTACGGAAGGGGGGGTACGTTTTCATTTAAAAAAATTTTTTTTAACCAAAATTTATCATTTTTTGGTGACTCCACTATGTTAAAGTAACTCGTTACCGTTATTCGCTACTCATTGAAAAAAGTAACTCGTTACCGTTAGCGTTACCTATTGGAAAAAATAACTCGTTACAGTTATCGTTACTAAAAATATAACGAGTTGTTATTTTTTCGCTAAATTTTTAATGACCTTTTTTTAGAATAACATCCGGCTGTCAAACATAAGGGCCATTCTACAATTTGTTGCAAATGTCTCGTTGTCAGTCATGAACCACGTGTTGGCCAATCAGCGTTTTATTTTTTAAACGCTGATTGACCAACGCGTGGCTTACAACTGGCGACGGGACATTTGCAACGTATTGTAGAATGGCCCTAACGCTCCCTTCTTTTAAAACTCACTTATGTCCTTTCCAAACATATGTATTGTACATGTACAAAGTAACGATAAAAGTAACGATTATATTCGTTACCATTACCCACAAAATGTAACTGCGTTACCGTTACCGCTACTAACGAAAAAATATAATGTCGTTATCAATTCGTTACTAAAAAAAGTAACTGTAACGGTAACGGCGTTACAAGTAACGCGTTACTTCCCAACTCTGGTTAAACCATAACTTCGGATCCGCGGGAGTAAATTTCGGGCATTCGCATACCCACACGGCTCACCTCGGCGCCAGGCATAACAAAATTAAATGCCTTCAACCACTGGCTGCGTCAATTGAAGCCACTGCTGTTCAAGCGATCGTCTCTCCTGCTTCAATTGCAGTCGTCGTCGACGCAGCCGGTAATCGAAGGGCATTCACAATTTTTTTATGCCTGGCGCCGAGGTGAGCCGTGTGAGTATGCGAATGCCCGAATTTACTCCCACGAATCCGGAGTTATGGTTTAACATAGTGGAATCACCATCCTACTATGTGTGCCGACTTCTTGCCCCGACGTCTGGCCATTAGATGTTCTTGCCGAATTTGTTTACATATTGTTATTCGTGCGACCAAGTACTTTCGCAAGAAAGCGCGCTCGCGCGCGTGCAGCAACAATGTGGTGCCGGGCTGCTGCTTTATAGGGGCATACACGGCCTTTACAGTATAATATGTATATATATGTAGATCCTTTATAGCATATTTCCACATACATATTTTTCTATGGTCTGCATATTTCTCCTACACTTTAAATAGCTTTAGGTTTTTTTATCATAAACGCAATTAACGAATTGCCAATGCAGATTTATCACGAATTATCGTGTAAAGTTTACGGCCGTAATTTCCTTCGATTTCCTCGAGCAGGATCGGTGAACTCAAAGGGCGTGACCCTGGCGAATTATCTATTTGTGCAAGAGAACGCCGGTAAGGAATGAAAAGGAAAATTGCGCAAAATGAAAACGCGACTATCGTTCGCAATTGCAGCGACTCGACGGGTGCATCGACACGCGAAGCGTGAAGGACACGAAAGTGAATCGCCAGTCTTCCTTGTCCAGAGAAATGCTATCCCTCGCTTTTAAAGTTTCGATTTCTATGTGAAAACCAAAACAGACGTGTGGCCAGGCGATACGCTTTTTCGAATTCACGTATTATAAATGTTCTCACCTTGTATCGTCATGCATCGATGATGAAATCCGTCTGATCGGATTTCTAATTCCAGGTATTGAATGCTTTTTTGCGATCGATAAGAACTCAATCCCTTTCTAATCAGAACGCATGAAATCTATTAATAAAAGTTATGTGTTACAAGCTGTCGCGCATACTTCTTTCTTTGGCCAGAATATTCACGCCAGGCAGCAATTTCCTTAATTTATGTGATAAGAAATTTCGATCTTATAAGAAATTTCTCAAATTATGGCGTTTAGTTCACTTCCTTTTGCAAAATTTATGCAAACGCGTTCTTATCGTATCACGTCGCGAATCTCTGTGTGAGACGGAATATCGCTTTCTAATATCGTAAGGAGATCAGGTATCTTTATTCCATAGAAAGCTAAAAATCGTCTGGCTTTCTATTTGCTCTAATAGCGTGGGACTTGGTAACTATCCTCATGTATAATTAAGCAAATCACGTGTCGCGCGAAATGCGAAACTTCCTGAAAGAAGTAATCGACTAGGAGTAGCTTGATTTTTATCAGATTTTCGCTCGTGCGTCTAACTCACCTTTTTACAAGCGGAAGTTCCGCCAAGTTCCGCGAGCTGAAATAATAAAAGCGAGGATTGCGCTCCGACCAGGTGAATGACTTCCATGATGCCAGAAGCGGAAACGATTTATTTCGTACAAAAAATTACATTCTTCGTGCTACCGTGTAGTTAAGCATTTACTATCTTACACACATACAAAAAACTTAATACGCTTTTATAATTGAGTGAAATGAAAAACGAACAGAAAATTAATCGAAAGAAAGTCTGATAAATTAACTTTGCCATTTCTGTATTAATGAATTTTCTATTATCATCATTAATTGTACCAAATGAATTTCCATGAAATTTAATTAAGCATTTTGATTAATTTTCTGTGGAATCTATTTTCTTCATCAATAATAAATTTTTTAAACAAATTATTCTATGTTAATTATAAATCAAGTAGTTATTTTTTCTAATTTGTATATTTTATTCTAATTGTCGGATATCAGATAATCATCCGTTTTTGTAGTCAAAGAAGAAAACCGCAGTAAATCACTGTCAAACATACGTAATACAAGATATATCATTAAAGTGTCAACAAGCGATGCAATAATTTAAAGCGTGTAAGACACATCTTAACAAAGCCTTGATGGCATCAAGAAACTGAAAGCTATTTCCGCGAATAAAAATGGGATTCAACTCGAGCGAATCTTGGAATTAGCCAATAATCTTTTCTTCGAAGATTACTGAGAAATAGAATATTAAATTATATAAATCGTATTACATAGACCAATTCTCGGTCAATGGCGCTGTTCCTCGACCGGCTTCTCTTGTGGATTCTCCGTGTCAACGTTATCGTCGTTTGTATAGTAAACCTTGCTGCGATAATAATAGGGTCCCTTAACGTCGTCGGACAACGGTTTGGGGATGAAAATGCTCTTCGGTCTATACTGAATGCGATTCGCTGTAACGTCGTACGGTATCTGCGCCTGATATTTCAGCAATTGCTTGAGTTCCGTAGGCATGTTTCTGTCCAAATATAAAGTAGTTATCGGAGGTTCTGGTATGGCTCCTAACGCTGCGATCTGCTGCTGCTGCTGCTGCTGTTGCTGCTGCTGCTGCTGCTGCTGCTGCTGTTGCTGCTGCTGCTCCAGTTGCTCGTAATCTTCCTTGTACACGACTCTATCCTGACGTTCCACTCTCCTATCGCTGTACCTGGATTGCGCTCTTTGAGGATCGATCGACTGGTATCTCGCCGACGGTTGCAAATAAGCACCGCGTGGAATTTCAGAAGCGGCCGGGGCTGGTTGCTGCTCGCGTTGCTGCTGCGGCGCCGCTGCGAAGTAGTTGCCGCCGTAAAGGAAAGACGTGGGATCGACATAGGGAGCTTGCGGCTGATAGACCGAATCGATCAACTGTCTGATGTGGCTTGGCACCGCCGAATACGGCTTGTAGCTGTAGTACTGCGGACCTTGGGCCTGCTGGACTTGCTGGGGCTGCGGCGCCGGGGCACGATGCTGCGGAGCCGATTGCTGGGCTTGTCGAAGACGATGGGGTGAGCCGCCCTCGGCGCGCTGGGACCGCTGAGCGTTCGCTCGCTGCAACCGCAATTGACTCTGGGGCGGAAGGTACTCCCAGTTAACCCTCGAACCTGCAACACCGAAAGAAACGCTCCGTCACTCCGACACCGATTAACGCTGGTTGTCGATTATCGGTGCTTACACAATGCTGACCTCGATCGGGGATCACAAAGGAATTGTTCTAAAGATCTAGGATGTGAAAATCGACTCTAGTGTGCGTTACAATAGCAGTAGCGGTAACAGCTAATTGTGATGCATCAGGTCTAAGGTTCCCGAAACAAATCTTCAATAACGAATAATCGAAGAAACTTCGTACTCACCATCACTATCGCTATACGTGATTTGCCCTTGCGGCGCGCGAACAGACCTTCCTACATTTTCTGTTTTCGCCCACGCAATCGATATCACCGCAATAAGGAGAATCTGCAAACAAATTTATAATAAATAACATTAGCACGATATATCTAATATCATAACTCGCTTCAAATTAAAAGTAATAAAACCGAATAAATGTTTCTTTAAGATGCAACGTTAAAAAATAATTCACGAATAATTGTACGATAAAGTCATATCAATATCACCAAATTACAATATATATTTAATTAAATTAAACTAATGTTAAAATGATCAAAGATCATTTAACCAATGATTATCTGACAGTCAGAAACCGACCAAAAAACCAGTCCACCCTTAACTGTCACACATCGGCAAAAAGCCCCGCAAAGTAAAATTTGATGATATTTCTTGTCACTATATTAAGAGGCAGTCAAACAATCAGAATATCCTGAACACTCACTAGTAGTCTCATGACTGCGTGCGGAGAGAGATGTGCGCGGATTGTCGCGTCGAGTTTACTCGCAGAAATCAGCCGGCGGAGTCGGCGTGGCTCTTCTATATAGCCGTAGTCGCCCCGGCGTAATTGGTGACGCGGGTACGCGGTTGGTGGCTACCTACTTTTAGAGTAATTCCGCCTCGGGTAATGAGCGAACTCCGACAAAAGGCTCCCCCCCGAGGATATATTATCACTTGCTGCAAAAATGCGTCTCTCTGGCGTAACACAATTATAGAATTGTTCTCGGAGGTGATCTCGTAGGAACTCAGGATACTTGCGAATCCGAAAATTTGAGGAGAATGTTCTCCGTGATATTTTATTTTCCTCGCGATTGGACGACGCACGATAATGTTTTATCTGCAAAATTCTTTGTTACATTAAAATTATCGCATTTCAAAAATGTACTTTTCAAGTTTATAGAAAAAGATTACACACTTTGATAACTTCATTTGCATATGAAAAAAAGTGAGATGGTAATTAAAGATAAAGAAGATAAAAGATTTTAACGAAAAGCATTTTAAAACATGATTTTAATAGAGGGTTAACGTATTTTAAATAGTAAAAAGAAATTTAAGAAAATAAAAAATAAAAACGCGCAACGTTTAAACGATTTTCTTTCAGATCAAAAAGATTAAAATCAAAGGAGAGTTGAACACGTTGAAACATTCAATCTCACGTTCTCCGAGCAATTTTTTAGATTTCAGGAATTGGAATGGTGGAATCATTAGGCTCCATGCGATCCCGAGGATTTTAACGAGTCTACGGTGACGTAATAAGAAACATCGGCGTGGCGTTTTTTAACTGAATCCGCGTTTCAGAGCACTAAAGCGGAGCCGTTCGCGTATGCACTTAAATTGTCTCAAATGAGGAGTAACGACGAGGTGGAGACGAGAAGAAAGCGTGCTATGTGGCAGTAAATGTTCTAGTACTTCTCATGGCAATACAACAAAGTATAGGATTACACGGTATTGCGTGAAGCAAACAAGAAATCGAAACAAAAGTCTCTTGCTTCGCGCATTTGGGTGTTTCCTTATATTTAAAAGGAGCAAAGAGATAATTAAATAAAAAAAGAAATTTTAAATAAAATAGATTTCGAACATATCAAGAAATTTCACCATGTGAATGCAAAGTAAGTGCGATTTTTGGAAACTCCATACATTGTTTCCTTAGTTTTCCAAAAAAGATCAATATCAAGATGCTTAGTATTGCTTATTAATTTTATTTTTTCTTTTATCCGGTTACACTTTAACTTGTCTATCGTAAAGTTTTATGCATTTGAAGATTGACTAAACTGAATTACAATATGGGACGTAAGAATTTCCAGTAGCGTGAATTAAGCTCGAAGCAATATGAATCTTCTTGGTTAAACGGCCGAGGCATGCTGAAAAAAAAAACCATTTCTAGCAGAGTGTTGTAAGCAACTGTCTCTCTATGTTTCGTATAATTAAATTTACGACGGGCAAACGATCGCGCGGCGTGCTAAACGCTACCGATTTGCGTCAGGCCAGCGCTCCACTAAACCGGGCGAAATTAAGGGGTGGAAAGCGGTGGAAGAAGAAAAAAGGGATCTACTTAGCTCGGGTCTATAAATTCCGCGGGATAATGGACCGCGCCGGCTTTATTGCTGCGAGAAAAGAAAACCTCGCACGACGAGATAATTGCGCGGCCGCGTGACGCTCGCGCGAGCCTCTAATGCGATGAGAGTGTAACGCAACCGCTCGTGAGCAACGATCATTATCTTCCAACTTAACGCATTGATGTATTAAACCGCGTAAATTAAAGCTCTATAATGCCTAGCGTATCCTGCTGGTTTTCGCACATAGATAATATGAAATTGTTATGTTTACGTTACTGATATAAAGTCCGTAAGAAAATGAAATGCGGACGTTGTATTGCATTAGTTCCCTGGTAGGTTCAATGTTGAAATAAGATATACGGCTTCCGTCTTATTCTAGAAATAGAATTTTTTCACCCGGCAACCGAATTTCCGATTGCCAAAGAATCCTTCCGAGAAGCCATTTAGAGTAGAAGTAATTTATTAACTATGTCGGATAATGGAATACCGGGTACGTGCGTAAAATTATCGTGGTGGCTGTTGAACGGAGATTGGAACGAAGAAACGCGCGCTTTCAATGAAAATCTCACAAAACGACGTTTCTCGGCAATTCTCGTCCGTTCTTTTTCCGTTCCCGGCGGCAATTTCTGAAGTTAACAAACGAAACGGCGAACGTTGCGACACGCGGCACTTCAAACGGGCGTCAACCTATACGTCCACGCATGTGCGGATGTAGACGATGAAAAACTCGCGGTCGCGATAAGATTCGAAAGGTGCGATCGGCGAGAGAGGAGAAAAAAGAAGGATTTGACAGGAGGAAGCGGGCGGAGAAAGTCGATTATTCCTGGCCGATCGACTGGGAAGATCTTGTGTCTGCGGCGCCCGATGTTGCGGGAACTTACTTCACGCAGGCGAATGTAGAAATGCACTTCCTTCCGTTCGAACGATGTCTGCGATACGCGATATCTCGACTGACATGATGTACTTCAACCGCGATAGATATCACGCATGCATTAATTCGCTTCGTACAATTTACTTCCACAAAATGTCCCAGGCTGATGTAGAAAGTTACGATATTTGGAAAGTTGGATATTTAAAGTTCGAAAGACGTCACGGCACGGTGGTAAGATAAGAGGCTGCAAAAATCGCCAAGACATTTTGTTCGACGAATGAGTAATTCTATATCCTGCATGTACAGGAAAATCACACGTTTAGAGTCGCCGACGAATAAAAAAGCGAAACAGGATATATTCAATTCCCCCGACTCTCGGAGGAGTTTTATGATCTGTATTTGCGCCGCCCCGCGCCGATTGCGAGATGCAGAAATAATCGTAAACGAGAAAAATGTTTGCGATAGCCCCGAGGCCGACAGCAACGAGATCCGCCGCGCTTTCGCCACACTTATTGAATTATTAAGGAAATCGGAAATGCGAATGGGCAAGATATTACGCTGCGATTAATATATGCGCACCGAGGCAATTAAATTGCACTCGGCTTGATTTTCCTGGATTTTCGCACCGTCGATTCCAATTTGGCGATGCGGTAATGGACATAAAAACTCATTACCGCGATCGTAACATCGCGGGTTCGCGAGTGAAATCGAAGATCTGGTTACTACGGCGAATGGGGGAAGCAATCTTGTTTTTCAACGAAGACTGATATCCTGACAGGAAAGAAAAGTAATTTCAAGGATCGCGCGCGACGCCAACCCCGAAGAATGTTCCAAGCTTCGGCACGATCGCCGTTATGCCTCCGATAATCCATTGGAAGTCGGTAACAGCGTTCGGTAAAGTCGGTATATAATCTACTGTTGTGTATAAGCGAAAGGCCTCAGAATTGAGTCCTCAGCATTGCAAGTTCTCAGTGAGAAGTCCCTGAGGCGCACCCAGGCTTTTCTGTCTTTGCTCTAGGGACTGCATTTGTAAAATTGATATATTGCAAATTTTATATAATCATTCTTTTTCTACAGTACTTTTTGTTGAAACGTTTTGTATTACGTAGATTTGTATGCAATATTAGTATTCTATATTATATTTTTTAAAATTATTTATCTGATCAATTTTTTATAAATTATCGCCTATTAAAGTAAAAGAATAATTATAATAATAAAAATGATCATAATCTTCCACTGTTCGTTTCCGAATGTTTGATATTCTGTAATGCGCATCGGCGATATCAATGTCTTGGTTTTTGCTTGTATTAATGTACCTACCTACTTTCATTGAATTTATTATGTCTTTTAAGTATAAATTTGTTAAGATCGCTTTTAAATCTCTATACCAGCATCCCTGGCGGAAAAAAAACTACAAAGAACTACGTGATTTTACTGTTAAATCACGCATTTCTGCAACAAAATACGAAATAGTAGGAAAAACTACGAAAATGTAAATGTCGTAATAAAACGTAGTTTCTCGTAAAAAAGTTCTACAACTTTTGAGAATAT
>NJRP01000135.1:335962-360212 GCA_003063835.1 Aphaenogaster floridana | reverse complement strand
AGCTAGTAACTATTTAACTATCACTAGAAAACACAAGCTTACACCAGCTTACACAGCCGACTAGTAGCCCTCGGATGAGTACGGATGTGTAGTGTTGTGTCGACAATTACGACAATTGGAACGCAACTTGTGTCGCCGTGTGTACGAAAGTGTCTAGGGATATTGCAATTGGAAAGCACCCATTATGAGCTAATTGTCTAAATTTTAACTGTCACACAAACTTTCATAAGATAATGTCGCAATAGTATTTCGTCGGTGCGGCGGTTTACCGACTGTAGGAAACAAATAGTACTGTGTAGTGACTACAGATAGCGCCACGCATATGTTACGATTGGTTTTGAGAATCGGTATTTTTTAGAGCAATGATTAATTATAAGAAATCTGTTTAAATGGTCAAAAAATATGTTTAAAGTTTTCAAACAGTCACAAGTAAGACGTTCCGTAACCGTTCGAATAGGAATGCTGTGAAAAATTGATGAATAATCAATAATATACTTCTACACTGTAATTTATTTGGTGCAGATGTCTGTTTAATTTGTATTTTTAACAATACTTCGTCCGGATTTGTTGATCTTTATTAAATATGTTGGGTAATAAAATTTTTAAAAATATTTTCTAACTTCTTCATCACCCACTAGATGTCGCATTCAGTAGGTACATCAGGTTATTAAAAATTGAAAAAAGGTTTTTGACTTTTTCAAGTATACGAATATGAAGATGATTAATAATGATATTTCTTTATATTAATTAACAGATATTATTAATGGCTCAAGTATTATTGCGGTTAGTTTACTGATTAATTATTGGTAGTTGTTTCATAAATGGAATTCATAGTTTGGAAATATGAATCCTGAAGCCGTATGTGCATTTAGTAATATTAGATAGTAATTAAATTAATTAATTACATGCGCGAAGCTCGAAAAGTTCCATCACCGTACATATTTATAATAATTCTTTAAGAATTATATTGTAGGTTAATTGATTGCAAATATTAATATATATTATTTCTGGTAACT
The DNA here is from genome assembly GCA_003063835.1 of Aphaenogaster floridana. Classification (NCBI taxonomy): domain Eukaryota; kingdom Metazoa; phylum Arthropoda; class Insecta; order Hymenoptera; family Formicidae; genus Aphaenogaster; species Aphaenogaster floridana. The sequence continues at coordinate 359,196 of NJRP01000135.1, read as the reverse complement.
CTTCAAATATCAGACAAATATATCTCGGCTTTTATTTAAAAAATTGCTTCTTTTTTGTAGTAAAATACCCAAGTAGAACAGAAAGTCATGATGACGTCAAAATGATGTCAAAGGCGTCATTTTAGCATCATTTTGATGTCATGACTTTTGTGTTCTACTTGGGTACATATTACAGAACTAATTGTGATTCTTGAACTCTTGGGCTGTTAATATATCATTTTTAATTAAAATTTAATACCTTTCGCAAAATTTCTATAATAAAACATACGTATAAAAAACAGCGCATTTGAAAATTAATCCCATTTTTTCTTTTCCCGATTATTGATGCGATTACCTTCCCTCCCTCTTCCGTTTGCTTCCATCAATGATTCAAAGTTTGAATCAGTTTGAATTTCAAACCAAAATTATATGTCCTAATAAAATCTTGGAATAAAATAAGTCTTTATAAATTGTTAAGAGATTTCGTGATGTATGATATTTTAATGATATAAAAAAATATGATTTTCTTTCTAATATAGAAGACTAACAAATCGTAAAAAAATGTATGATTATTAGATACTATTTAATTATAAAATATTAAATAATTATTTGTACGGAATAGTCAGTCAGATGTATTAATAATCAGAATATCTGGTTTACTACATCAATTCATATATAAAATTAAAGTACAATAAACAATTAAAAAATTTCAAATTATCACAAAACTACGCACACTAATTGTAAGATATAATCTAAAATAATGTATCTATTTGTATTATGAATATATTTCTACAACGTGAATCGTAATCTTTCTAATAGCTTTACGATCGAATAAAATCGCGATTATACGCATTCCAGGTTTTTCAATCGAATATGGATTCAAGTGAAGTTTCTTTCAAGACGCTACTCCAGAGATCAAATACGGCTATTTGATTCTAATATTCTCATGCAATTCACTGCTGATATATGGAATTCTGAACAAGGTTCGGTACCGATTCCACAGAGCGGAATACGACTAAATGTTTCAATTGATTCTTGCTATCAGTACTTCGCACGTGTTTAAATTTTCGAGAAAAGAACGAACGAGAGAGAGAGGGAACGATGGAGCATCGATCAGGAACGAGGGATTCGAGCGGCATGTCGCAAGGGCACGCGTCAAGGCACCATCCAAATCGGAGCGCGCGTTCGCGGGAGCCGTCGGACACGAGAATCAGCGATGTTGCTGGCTGCGCGTTCCGTGCGCAATTGAGACTCGCGGCAAGTGTCGCGCGTGGCTGCGCAGCGCGCGACTGCGCAGGTCGCGCGTGCGCGACGCCGAGCGGCCAGCGGTCGCTACGGTGGCGCCAGTCATGGCGGCTGAAAACACACGCGCACGCCGCCGCCGCCGCCGCCGCCGCCGCCGCCGGTCGGTGCCTCCACGCCTCTACCTCGTCTCCGCCACCGCCTCCGCCACCGCCACCGATCCCGCGACTCGTGGGTAAGTACCCTCACACTCCACGCTCCAATCAGTCTGCACTCGCATGTCCACGAGGTTGCTCGCACGGGCCTGGCGGCATCCTCTCTCTCTCTCTCTCTCTCTCCCCCCCTCTCGCTTCGCCCGCTCGTACCACTGTTCTGTCATTCTCTGTCTCACTCTTCCCCCCCTCTCATTCACCGTCTATCTATCTCTCTTTCTCTCTGTCTCTCTCGCTCTTTCATTCACCTGACTCTTAACGCGAGCAGTGCGTTACACAGCACGGGGGTGATACCGGTCGCCAGTCGAGGTACTGGTCGCGGACACCGCAGCTGTGGTTGAGGTTAGGTCGACGGACCTATCGGTCGTAGTGGCGGGACGCGGCGCGGCGGATTTGAATTTTCGAACCCGCGATTACCCGCGCCGTGGTGTACGCGGCTCCACCGGGGTGCCGCAGATCGATTCGCGCGCGCGTCGCGATCGGAGGATCGCGGACTGTAGTCGCCGTCGTCGTCGTCGTTGTTATTTCCCCTGTCGAACGGCTGCTGACCGAGTTTGCGATTGTCGTCGTCCACGACAACCGAGCAGCCGTTGCGCGCGCCTGCAGATTAGGTGAGGCGACGTTAGGCCGACGCGCGTTTTTCGAAACGAACGGAAACGCTCTGTGAGGACGATGCGCCGCGAGTTTTTACCGTTGTCGTCATCGCCGCCGCCGCCACCACCGTCGTCATCGTCGTTGTTGACACTGTTACCGTCGCCGAGGTCGTCGCATTCGCGTCTGGTGGAAACGCGCAGCGACGGAGACAAGCAGCGGGCCCTGTGAGGTTCTGTGAATGTTCTCGGACAGCCGCGTGCCGCGGCTAGCCGCGCATCAGTTTCTCAGTGCACACGAGGAAAACGTACGCGTGCTGGTGATCAACATGTCATTCTTGCGCCCGGAAGCGCCACGCGGATCCCGCGCGGTTCCGCGTGTCGTGCTGCCTCGTCGTCGGGTTTGCGTCGCGCCGCGTCGTTGTCGTATCGCGCTACGTCGCGAGGGTGTCTCGCCGCTCGAGCATTGAGAACGTCGTGGTCCGAGGAATATGCTCCAAATCGGGGCTTCAACAGCCCCGAAGCGTTGTTCACCCTTGGCGATTATCTCGAGTCGCGCTTCGGAATATAATTGCCGTAGCAAAAGAGTGCTGCGCGTTAACAATGATGAGAATCTTGTCGAGTCTTCGTACGAGAGGGGTGAATTTTGTTACGCAAAGTTTGGCACATTTGTCTCGGAATAGAAACGCTACGACGCAAGTGACGCGGCACGATTACGATGGAAATGTCGTTAGATTGTCGTAGAAGCGTCGGGAAATTTATCTGCGCGCATCATTATTCAAACATTCGATTATACTAAGTTTCCTAACGCTATTCGTATTGGTTGATTAGATAAACGTTACAGATATTGACAGCTGTCAACCGGCTGTTTTATAAATGATTGACAAGGGACTCGCGTCTCTTTAATCTGAGTAATGAAACGTAATATTATAGCCAAATTTTGTAATACGTCATATCTATTTTATCGAATTATTACTGCATATTGCAAAGTAGTAACGAGATAACGTTAGATATCTATAGACGCGCGGCAAACGTTACGTTTTCAAATCGGGAACATGAAATTTTGCAGATATATTGCGTACGCGCGTTTGAATACGCACCGAAGATAAAAGGATTCGTATATGAAGTGGGCTCGCGAAACTTGTTTGCCTGAAATAACGTTTTTAATTAGTTGTCAGTCCGATTATTTTTATCTTTTTGTATGAAATGATAAGATGTTGGATACATCTGCTTATTTTAATACTTTTAATACTTTGATCATACTAAATTGCTAGTAGATTGATAAAGTCAGTATCTACGATTGTTATTATATTGATTGTAAAAATGATCATTTTTCCTTATACTTCTACATTATTAAACAATTCACAGAGTTATTACGTGCAATATTCAACTGATGTAGAAACGCGCAAAAGTTATCTTTTTTATTCTTGATTTTTTAATTTTTATTTATTAATTCTTAATTTCGATTTGTTGTTTTTAATTCTGGATTGTGATTTCGAATTGATGAAATAAAAATTATTTAATAAGAGCACAACAATCAGAGTCTTGAAGTCTTTTGTCAATTGTTCACGGAATTGTGCACATTAAGCTTTGGATTCGACTATTTAAAAAAATGAACATTTACATGCAGCCTTACTTCACTATTTTTCATTATCGCTAATATTTCTCGCGCGCGATTTTCTGTCGAGCGAGCATCGTTCAATCGCTGTCGCGAAAGCGAAGGCGATCTGGAATCGATCGACGCAATTACTCGCGGATCGAATTCGATAGCTTTCTGGTTGAAAGGTTAGAAGTAGCAGAAATTGTCGGCAGATCGACACCCGATCCAACACCGGTGATTAATTGACAATTGCGATAATTAATGATACACGCGGTATACCACGATTTCGTGCCACGACACGCTGATGTGTTCCATTAAATCGCGTTTTGCGAAAGAAAATATCGAGTGAGTTACGAGCAGATTTGCTCGTGTTCGTTTTTTAGGGATAATTGCAGCAACTGTGATAACATTGGAGATTGTTATTAAATATTTTAAGGATTTTGATATTGTTCACTTTTATACATTTACTACTTTAAATATCATATTTATTATTTTTAAACAACAATGGAAGTTTATATAGCTGAATAAATTTTAACATATTTATAACTTGGGAATTTAAATGCTCTAAATGCGCATAATTTAAAAATTACAGAATATCAAGAGTTTAAAGTCAGGCATCCTGAGAATTCGTAATGATCGAAGATTTTAAAATTTAATTAAGATAATGAAGTTTTTTATGTGAGTTTGAAATTTAGCTATAGTAATCGCATACTATGAGAATAAACGAACCTGAGGTTCTAGACATTTCATTAGATTTCATCGAGTTCTTCACATACCCATAGCATAATTTTACTATATGTGAGCCATATAATAACGGTACAAATTCTAATATTCCAGCAATTAAAACTTCCATTTTAAAAAAGTAAGAAATTTAAAAAGTTGTAATACAATTATCGAATTTTAAACGTAGACTATATCGATAGAGAAGGTCGGTTGCTGCTGGACTTTATCTGACTATTCCATAATTAATTAAACTGTTTTTTGTGTATATACGAAGTGCCAATATGAAATTGATAAAATTATAATTTCATTCCGCTGAGGAAACACGACATAATTCTCATCGATGTAATTAATGCGCCACGACGTAATCCTCATTGACGAGCCGAGCTAATTTATTGAATTCACTTCTCGATCGGTGATCTTTTATTTCCAATTTTGCACATTCTTAAACTATAAAATCCAAATTGTTTGAATTGCAATTTTAATAAAGACAAAATCCATAAAAGGATTAGGAATGGAAATTAACAAATTCAGAAGAGTTTAGAATGCAAATTTACATGTACCATTTTTATTATATGCACTCTTTGTATTTAAGTTATCTTACAGCGTATCTTAATATTATCACATATAAATATTTCAATATATATAATTTTACAAAATCTTTATGAATTATTATTAATGAATATATTTTATTAATGATTTATTGAAAACTAATTGTCTATTGATTTTTAGAAAAAGTAACTTAAATCATCAATATTAACAGACATCAACAATAAAGTAAGAGATCGATTTAATATAAGCTTTCGTTAATTTTATTTCCTTCGAGAAAAACATGTGCGTTTTTATAAAATTTATAAAAAGATGTACACTAAATAAAAAAATCTATGCGAAATTAAATTGATAAAAATTCATCGATCGAGAAGTAAATGTAAATCGCGCGATAGAGATAGTTTATTCATAATATCTACCATCATAACTATGAAAATCGCGAAAGTCCGATTAATTCGTAAATTCAATTAATAATTAGTAATTGATTAGCCAATATAAACGCGATCGATAAGGTATGTCCGATCATTGTGCGTCGCGTTTCCGAGATTCCGAATTCACGCGAAATTCTCTTCGAGTCTCGCGTTGCCGAGCTAGAATAGGAAAACGATTACTCGACGAGACACGGAAGGAAGAAAACGACGATATATGTTTTAGATGGATAATTCTGCGTACGTACCGAATCACCTACCGCCGCCGTCTCTGGTCGTGTTCTCGCAGGCCGGAGGGCTGCCTGAGGCCTTGAGAATGCAAAGACCATTCAATCCACAAGTTAGTGTCCCATTGTCCTTACCCTTACGCCTATAAGCCTCTGCATCAGCTTGCATTTACGCGGTCACCCCGCATTTCGCTCACATGCAACGCGCTGAAACGCGTTTTAACCCTTTGTCTCTCATTGTCAGATAAAGATTTCGATTTTCTTGTACTCTAAAATTTTTCATCTTTTTATGAAGAAGAAAATGTAATTGTGTGAACGTATAAATTTCATCATTCGAGATATATCACTTTAGTTTTTTTCCATTGGACTCGATATGTCTCTATTTATCGTGAATTGTGCACAATAGACGTTGCGCAATGTGTGAAAATGGATAATGGTCATATAATTTTTTAACCACATTGAAGTCGACGAAAGAGTAAGATTTATCGGAGAACTTGGAGGATTAAATCACTTTCACACTTGCATCAACGAAACTGCACTGTGGTAATTCGAGCGTATCGTATTTGACAGTAACATACGTCACTATTTGGCAGAAAAGCAGCTTGAAATATGTACAAAATAAACAAATAACAAAAAAATAATTGCTGGCATTGATTTCCACGAGCGCGTCGGATTGCTCGAGTTACTTCCATCTCGCTTTGCATATCTGTGCCGCTTTATACACGCGAGTACTAATTAATGCACGCAATGAATAGATATTTGGTTGTGTACGTGTGTATAAATGTGAATACTCGAATAACAGTCAGTATCAAGTCAATGATGCGCAACTTTCTTCTGTCGAACAAATTGCTGTTTTAGGCAATGTCCGTTTAGAAACAATAATTACAAAATAAAAATAGTATAATTAAGAAATAAGCTTAAATAAAAATTATTAAATAATTGTTTTTATATATCTGTTAAGAGTAAAAATATACAAATTAGAGCCTAAAGAGAAATGTATCGTATAGATTGTGCATCATTGGCATATATGCCTAATATTATTTGGTAAGCATTAAAAGAAGAGAAAGCCTGTTACTAGTGGGATACAGTAAGTACTTTCACATCATCAACCATCTATGACAATTGGAATTAGTTATAAGTATTCTCTTTATGGAGCAGCTGCGAATTGTTTAAAAGTTTAAATTGTTTAATTAGTTTTAAAAGAAAATTAATTCTTAATAAATTATATAGTAATATTTCAATTTAAATATTACGTTAAAATGTGTGTGTGTAACATCAACTTTTGTATTTTTCTTACAGCTGTTTCCAAATTTTATGTAGCACAATCAAAACGCGTATTGATAACGAATTACCGAAAATACCGTTATTAAACTTCCGATAATAACAAGACTTTAAAATAAAATTTTATATCGCACACATATCTATCTCATAACTGTGATTGCCGCAAATATTTAACGAACGGTCGTCGCGGTTAATTATAAGCGTATTCCACGGCGTTTTTAAATGCTTGAATATTTTTCATACGTGCGGGACATCAATCGGGTCTGGATAACGCGTGCAGATGCGGAACGGTAGATACGGATAGCGATGGGGTGAGAGAGACAGCGAGAGAATGGGTTGCATCAAAATTCAGCATCGTTAAAAAATGAGATAATTTCGGGGCGAACCTAATTGTGGTGGCGCGGTGACAAAATACGCTCGCGTTTTACCGCCCGCGGAAGAGAGCGGAAAAAAAAAAGATTATTGCAAATATGCAAGCGACGCGCGTCGCGCGACACCGATCGCGAAAAAAGGGCCGGGGTCGCAATTAAAATAATAATGAATACCTAATAAATCACTGATTGGACCGCGGGCGCAAATATGCCGGGCCGGTGAACGCGAACCTCATTTCCCCGTATAAAAGAATAATAAACTAATCGCGGCGTACTAATACCCGCGCGTGTAACTCATCGCCCGCGTCATTATCGGCCGAATGAAATGTTTATCCGGAAACCAGCTGTCCGTTCTCGCCGATGAAATCATTTCGTACTTCCGTATCGTTCCCTTAGTCGCATGGGATGACGAGTAACACTTTGCCCTTTTTTTAATTCGAGATGAGTTTGATACCGAGCTCTATAACAATTCTATGTAAGCTATCGCGTGTATTAACTACATCTCTATGTCTATGCTAAGGAAACATCGGTCCTGTACTGTTGAAAAGCTATGTGAAAAGAAATCGTGACATAATCCTGAAATAATAAAATCCAAAATAATAAAAGTAATGTAAATAATATTTTTTCCAAACCAAATCTTTTGGACCGTTACAGAGAATATCGCAGACATAATAATATTTTTTCTTTTATTTAACGAATTCTAAAAATATCTTAATGAATACTTTTGAAATATGATGTTACGTCATATGAAGTACTCGTGCATAATTACGCGTTGAAACACTCGCATGTTACTCGCGTCATTACGTTTTTCGACAAGTCGAGGCATAGGAAATACAATGCACCGTTATTACTTTGGCCACGTTTAATACGATCCGATAATTCTGGCATTATAAATGTTACAAAATCCAACGCGTAGATGCTTCAGCCGAGCATTCAGTATGCGGCTTAATAGACTCGTCAATCACGGCGAATTGAATGATACAACCGGTACACGGGGGCGGAAGGGGGCCGCGGGGGAGAAGAGCTTCAGGTTTTGACGGATTATTATAACACAGTGGTTTCGCGTTATTAACAGTATACCACCACGCTGCTTTGATATTATATGCCATTCAGACGTAGCTGAAAGCGCGGAAATACCCACATGCTGCAAATGAGCTATCGAATTACGCGATTCAAACATTTTTTCGCTCGTCGCGTATACGCGGAATAAAGTTATTCTGTCGAGTTGGATAATACGAGGGTGGTTTCTCGAAACGGGAGTAAACGTCAGGATCCCGTTTGCAAATGCCACTGAAATTAATAGGAAATTAGAGATTAAAGACATGTGGTTTATAATTGGCTTATAACCGGCGATTATAAAATCGATTATAAAATTTATAAAAAGAAATAAAATCTGAAAACTTAATATTATTATGACATAACTTAAAAGGCTTACATAAATTGTGCGCAATCACGACATAAATTATGATGAAACTCAGATGGAATAAGACAGGTGTGATTACATCGAGATTTGTGAGAAATCGAACTAATAATAATATAAAGAACAACGACTGATCTTTGACGCAGAATGTCAACAAACAATAATAATATGTAGATAACAAATACGTCTAGGTGACTTTAATTATTTTATCATATATAGCGGTAAGATTTTCGGTATCTTTTTGTAAGTTAATAGTGTGAGCCGTCTATATTACATAAAGAAACACATACACGTAAACGTGAAATTGCTGAAATGTTTTTTATCAAAAAGCATGCTCACACTATTAACTTACAAAAAGATACCGAAAATCTTACCGCTATATATTATAAAATAATTAAAGCCACCTAGACGTATTTGTTATCTACATATTATTATTGTTTGTTGACATTCTGCGTCGAAGATCAGTCGTTGTTCTTCATATTATTATTATAGTTCGATTTCACATCTCGATGTGATCACACCTGTCTTATTCCATCTGAGTTTCATCATAATTTATGTCGTGATTGCGCACAATTTATGTAAGCCTTTTAAGTTATGTCATATCATTTGATTTATAATTGCGTTCGATTTATGTATAATAATATGTTTTACTTTGACTTATTTGGGCACATGTCATATATTTGATATTGCGCTATAACGATTCACTTGATAAAGACCACAATCTGTGGTCGAAACGTCGTGTTATATTAAATATATCTGGCCAGTCAGGTCGAATTTAATTATGTAATCTTGTTTTTTATCTTTACTGGCGAAATAATATCGTATATTTAGTTATATTAATATTATTAGATAAAATCATTTAAAGTCCCAATGTTTGAACATATATTAATATTGGAAATATCTCAAATATAGAATACCCGCGCGAATATTATTTCAAGAATATTTCTTGTTTTTTTTTATAATAACATAATTTGTAGACCATATAAATATACGATTCGTTTAGATAAAAGAGGATGTTAAAAAAGTCGAAATTTTGGGCTACCTGCGGAACCTTTCTTTACTGTATAAAATCTTTATTTGGAACTCCCATAAACTGAAAATAATGTTTTTATTTTCCGGAAGTCAAAGGAACTTAGTTATACATACATACATACATTTTAGAGAAAAAATCGAATGCGGGTCTCCCCCGGAACGTCGATGTCTCTAATTATGCAGTCCAAAAAGATTTTAATGGCAATAAATGTCGGTGTTTTTAGTAAGTTTTAGGTGGCTAAAATCAAATCTGATCACTCAGCCGGACCCGGAGACAATGAGCGAGGACGTGGTGATCACTGTCTCCATTTTTTCTTTTTTTTTCTTTTTTTTACTTTTAATTTATTTTTATACATTTTTATTAATTTTTTATACTTTTTGTATTTTTTTTACTTTTAATTTAATTTAATATTTTTTCCATTTTTTATGTTAATATTTTTGACTGCTTCTTCATTTGATATTTGATTTTTTCGTTTTATTGATTTTTAAATGACATTAGAGACGGCAATAGATAAAGAATTTATATACAAAGCAGAAAATGACAGATCAAATTCAAAAAATACTAATAATTGTGACACTTGAAAACATCGCAAAATAATTAATTATTAATCAACTTCTGACGTATCATCAAAAATAAAACAAATATGTTGCAAAAACACTGGCAATTATTGCCATTAAAATCTTTTTGGACTGCATAATTAGAGACATCAACGTTCCGGGGGAGACCCGCGTTCGATTTCTTCTCTAAAATTTATGTATGTATAATTAAGTTCCTTTGACTTCCGGGAAATAAAAACGTTATTCTCAGTTTATAGGGGTTCCAAATAAAGATTTTATACGGTAAAGAAAGGTTCCGCAGGTAGCCCAAAATTTCGACTTTTTTAACATCTTTTAACATCTTTTTTAACATTTAATTTATTTCTACAATAAATGGCCCAGTTAGGTCGAACAAAGAGATTAATAAGTTAATTATTTACTGGCGATAAAACATTATTATTTAATTTTTAACATCCTCCTTTTATTTCTCTTTTTTCTCTCTCTCTCTCTCTCTCTCTCGTATTACTTGCCATATATCTCTTTGCTTAATTAACTAATTAACTAATTAGCGATGGTTGAGTAACGATGACTAAAAGTTAATTAAAAACTGTTCATATAAAATATATTATTAATATATATTTTTATTCACTAATCTCTATAATACTTTCACGATGCTTGATGCTGCTGACATAAAAAGTAAAGCTGTATATAAATATTTAACCATCGCATTTATGAGGATTCAATTTGTTAGAATCATTCGGTTAGCATCTTTTACCAATCGTTTTTCCTTTCCGTTTGTTCCAGGTGACCGATTCGAAAGATCTGCAGGTGCCCTTCAGCACGGCGGCATCGCTGGGCTACGGGCTGCATCACATGCTGCATCTGCCGCCGCAATTCCTGCATCCGCTCGATCATAGACTGCCCTTCGGCGGTTTCCGACCCTTGGTGCCGTCCGCGTTCGCGCCCCCCAGCAAGTGCCTCAAGGTCGAGACCGGGAACGGCGCGGTGCCGGGAAACGGCGGCCTACCCAGCATCGGTTCGCTCTCGAGCATGTCGAACATGTTCTCGCCCTCATCTCTATCGGGTGCCGGCGGGGGTGCGGTGGTGTCTGTATCCGGTGCGGCGGCCGCCGCGGCCGCCGCTGCCGCCGCGGCCGGCCAGGAAGTCGGTGGGCCGCAAAGTCCGGCCGGTTCCGCGAGCCGCTCGCCTACCGGTACCGGTGGTACCGGTTCCGTGCCGAATCGTGGTGCAACTCCGGACGAGGAAGACCGTGACGCCAATGCAACGCCAGGATCCGAGAATACCGAGCGATCCACCCCGGAGGAGGGACGACCATATAGACGTGAGTCCAGTTATATGCATGTCTTGCTTTTTTTCCGAGCAGATAATGATCAATACGATATCATTTCGTAGAATCTAACTCATATTTGAATTTTTAATTAACGTTTGTTGATCCTTGATCAACATTCCCATACGATTTCTAATTATGCTATCGCGGGTATGCTATATGCCCAATATCTTGGTCATTTTTGGTATTGATCATTTCTGTTCTTCGCGTGATTTTAATATTAGCATCTTAACATTACGGTTGCTCGCTGAGTTAATATATTAATGAGAGACATCGCTCCGAGAAAAGTATAAAATGTTACCGAAATCTTCACGTCAACCCGTAAGAAACTCCTATTGACGTAATCTCAAAGATAACCACGCGGATTTTCTCCGTTTATCATAAACATTCTCCTTGCTAAACAAACTCAGCTGCATATCCGAAATTTTCAAAACATACCGCGGGTGTGTTTCTTTCTAAAAGATAAGAAAGAAACACATGCCGTATTGTTTGAGAACGCGATCTTTCTCGAGTCGCGCGCAGTCGGGGTGGACAACCCGTATATTTTTTCGTGTTGACCCCGACGTACGGGCGGGTTAAAGCCGGCTACACCAGGAGCAGAATCATCGAGATTTGTATGCTTAATCTACCTAAGTCGTTTATTTGAGCCCCCGGCAACGTAACAGCTGTGCCACGGACAGCCCTGAAGAGGCGCATTCACGCCCGCGGAGGGCTTGTCCTCTCTTTCTCTCTCTACCGTTCGTTTGTTTATTTTTCGCCGTTGTCTTAATTACCGAAAGATAGAGCCATCCATTTTTCCCCGGTCGCGACGCCGCCGCCCGCTTTTTCCGTGCTCTTCAATGTACAGCTTTCCTTCGGGTTGCCGAGATAAATTGTCATTTTATATAATATAATACTCTCTGAAGAATTTAAGTCAGATTTGATTTAGTTTGAAACAAATTGTCAAAAAGATTATCTAAGCAGATAGTAAAATATTTGATTTTATTATTTTATTGACAGGAATGCATTAATTATGACTGCTCCAAAATTTCATTAGTGTTTTTTAATTCGTACTTGTTTCTAATGGCTTTGTAAATTTTCTTTTATCTTTCTTTAAGAGTGGGATAATCTGGTCTATGTCATTTATGCTAAACATTGTGAGTAAATATATGAGGAGTCTGGAATAGCTTTCAACGATAATTTTTATAAACAAACTATTAATATTTTTGATGACTTTTTTCAAAAGATTATTAATATTTTTTTTTATTAGGAATATAAGATAGAAATAATTTCTTTCAAGACAAAAAACGGTCATGCGCAACCTCGTGAGAAATCGTACATCTCTCCGTGCAAATTAACCGTCGGCGAAAAAGCGCGCGATGGTCAGTTCGCTCGCTTTTCGTCGGCTAATTTTCGTTTGATTGCGAAAGAGAAAAGGGGTTGGAGACACGCGAAAAGTCTCCCCTTTCGCTTCGGTTCTCTCTCTCTCTGTTTTTTTTATTCTCGTGTAGTTCGGTGCAGAGATAACGACGCCCTTTGACCGCGTCGCGCGCATCGTACCGCTCGAGTGCGACGTTAGCGCGTTGCTAATTAGTTGATACCGACTTTGTAGCGATGCACGGCGTGTTGCGTTGCCCAGCAAGGGATAGTCATTGCGGAAAATTATTTGCCTGATTGCGAGCGAAGAGTCAATTTTAATTACGGAAAACGCTGTATGAGTTTAAAAATTACAATCACTTTCGCGTTATTTGAGAATTAATTGTTTGAATTCCAAAATTAAAGAAACATCATATTTTTCATCCTTGGGTTGAATCTCTTTTTATTTCGAAATTCCTTTGATGTGTTAAAATTTATTGCTAATCGTGATTTGTGATGTGCCGAAGATATTATTAATATATTGTTTGATATCTCGAATGTCGACGCTATTATGCGAATTGGCCGCGTACATATCTATTTTATACTCCATATATAGTGTGGTATTTTCATTATACACTCGCGTCCTTTTTGAGCTGCTCCGTGAAGGGTGCATATAGAGACGCGGTTGACATACGCTCGCGCTCGTGCTTCATCGCTATTTATGGCAAATAATCATACGCGACTGTATCGTGCAATTTACATTGCGTTTGTTTGACTCTAATGGCGCGGCAAAAATATCAAGTTAATATTGACTCGCGTCTGTAACGCGTGTGTTCGGCCGCATCCACTAGTTGCTATAATCGACTATCATCATTTCAATAATCTTCTCTCGTTATCGTTTCTAAATTTTATTATTGGTAGAAAAAATCACGGATACATGTTCCTGCGAGATGAGATTAGTATCCACAATCTTTTAACTTTATGATGCTTATTTTGAAGACATATAAGTCTAATTTCTTAATCTTTTTAGAACGTGATGATTCACATATGAATAGGTTCTAATGAGAGAGAGATTTATTATTACATTTCATTATTATTATTATTTATTATTATATATATAAAAAATACGAGACAATATAATTAATTCTTTAATGACCATCACTAACAGGATCGCCGACAACTTTTGATGAGGAGGAGTTGAAATAAAATCTCGACTAGCAAATCGGTCTGTAATCAGTTCGCCGGTGCGGAGAATACCAGCGAGCAAGTAATATGCGCATTGTATCGCTCGTGCTCGCATCACTCCCGCGAACGCATGTACAGTCGTTGCATCAGGAGGGGGGGAGGGGTGATATGCGGTGTTTGGTTCGCAGCCGGGGATTGGAGTGTACAATCGTACCGTTTGGCAGCCTGTTTGAATGTTTTGCGACGAGTTTATTCGAGTTATCAATTTCCTGGCAAATATCTGCATTTCCGCGCACCCATGTTCTCCCTCTGTCGTTCTTCCCCTGCCATTCTTCGTCCTCTATATCGCGCGATGCAGTAGCATCGCATAACTGCAGTTTCGTCAAAGGTGCAAGCTGAACCAATAATGGTTGATGTACTTGAAAGAAAAAATAAGTCTCAATACTTTTGTTTAAAAACAGCTTTTGTATATTTTATAGATTAATCAGATATATATATATATATATCAATCAATTAATTTCTCCATTGTATGTATACTACTTTTACATGTAATTTCATCAAGTTTATTGCCGTTTTACTTGTGTGTGCGCGCGCGCGTGTGGAGGAAGAGAGAGGAGGGAGATATATATATACATATATATATATATATATATCTCATATATACATATATATATATATATATATATATATGTATATATATATCTCCCTCCTCTCTCTTGATGAAATTACTTGATGAAATTACATGTAAAAGTGGTATACATACAATGGAGAAATTAATTGATTTATATATAGATATTATTACAATAACTCTGAACCATCGTGTACTCGGAAAATGTAATACAAGTATTATTTTTTTCTCGCTACATTTGAATTTTATATGTTTTTATGTTATCTGTTTTATTGCCGTTTTTAATTACATTTCGGAATCTGCAATCCTTATATGGCACCATCAGAATTGTACCCGTATGAAATGGGTATGCGACATAAAGAGTTACGAAACGTTTTAAAGTCGAAACGATATAAAGTGTCATCAAAAATCATTGATAATTCCGAAAAAAATATCAGGGCTTGTTTTCGACATACGTGGTCGCTTTAAAACGGGCACTTTCCCATGTAAAAGCGCATCGTAGGGGTGCGACACACGACGGGCCAAAAGGCCGCACGTGTATTAGCGCGTTATACGTACGTGTATTTTTTTTTTTTTTTACGCACGCATAAATACGCGGCAGTAATATAACATAGGGACGCCGCTCGTCTCGACGGTCATGAAATGGTGAACGTAAACCGGAAGTGTCGTGATTTTTAGCCCGCCGCGAATGTATGACGTCGTTTTTCCAGTTTTGCGTATTTATGTGTGTGGAATTTTCCGCGAATCTCACACTGAGAATCGTTTCCACGCACGTTGTTTAAAACGTGTAATAAAGATGCAAGCTAGAAATTCGTAAAAGAAATGAAGTGAAATTACTTGCACGAGATTTACTACTCCATTATATTTCTAGGTGTTGATAAACATTTTTTGATAATTTTTATTTGCTTAATGATTAATCTAATAACTATTTGATCTTTTACAAATTACTTCATAGGTATCGAAAAAGGATTGTAGATATGAAATGTTGTATTATGATACACGTATAAACAATTTCTAAAAATATTCGATTTTTGTTAGAAGGTAATAATTTATATAAATAGCAACTACATAATTCTTTAATAGATGTGTATGCTTTAATATGTAATATAGAACTACGTCAGAAATGAAAAAATTAATAACATAATCCTGCAGAATTGAGAGATTAATATTAAAGTAGAAAAGTAACACTACTCTTAGGGGAGTCTTTCCATTTTTATATTATACCGTAAATATATAATAAAGTAGAAAAGTTATTTCTTTCAAGTAATATTCCGCGATAAGTACATGTATAAAAAATGCATCGCTACCAGCGAAGTGAGTTAAGAAAAATGATCGAGGTGCGAAGTTAAAAAGGTAAAAATACAACGCACATTGTGCATCGCATATTACGTAAATTATTGCTTCTTGAGGAAAGCAGTTAGTATCACGACCGTTACGACTGTGTCGTACGTCACGGGTAAAGCCCATATAAACGTCAGTTACGTCAATCATTCTTTAATGGGAATGAATTTTCGTCGACCGCCGCTAAATCACTATTGGCCAATAACGTTTACCGTTAACAAAACACCACGTACGTCGGTACTGAATTGATGTACCACTTCGCCAATGAGATGTAGTATAAATACTCGCAGACGTGATGCTGCAACTATGTTAAGCAATCGAGCGAGCGGGGTAAAATCGAATTTGCATGTAACACGCGTAATTGCTATAGCAGTAAATCGATTGAAAATTAATGTCTCTTTGGTTCGTCTATTGGATATTCTAAATACTAACGAATTTTATTAAAACAACATAGTGTATACACGGCGGAAAACAATTTCCGCAAACACGAAATCAAATGTTTTAATTTAAAATATTAATATTGCTAAACAAATGATATTATTCTTAATATCATTTGTTTAAAATATTAATATTGCTTACCTTATCAATATACTCTATTAATTTATTTTGAATTATTTAGAATCTTAAAGTCTTCTTTCGTGTTTCCGTTTTTTGATTATTATGATTGATAACTTATTTCAAGATGGTTCAACATGTGAATTATGTGAAACAGTCGCGCGATTTGTTGCTTTTTTATAAAATAATTGCAGTATTTTCAAGGATGTACCTTTTTCACAAACGACTGCTGCTCGAACACGTTCGCCAGTGCGCGCGTAGAAGTTTCCCTCATTTGTATTCTTAGGGCGAGCCGCGAGCCGGCACCCACGATTTACTATCACGTCGTACGAATTATTTAGTAATCAAATTTCGCCCGCTTACCGAGGCTTCGACGGCGGCACGGAAGGGTGGCCGCGTCGTTGGCTGCTTTTACGATGATTTCTCTATTTTACGGTAGCTGCGTGAGAAGACCATTAGGCAACCGTCGAGATTCGGTGTAAACGTGCCGCGAAAACCCTTTAAGCCGCGAATTTGTGTCTTCTCGGAAAATTATCGTCGAAAAGTGCGAAAAAGATAGAAGGATATTGATAGAATACTCGATGAGATCTCTCGATAAAAATATATTAGAAAAAAACGTACTATATAAAACAAATAATTTTGCACGGAAAAAACGATAAGGTTGCCACAACCACAATAATAGTAATATTTGGTACAGCCACGTCCTGTGGTTGTCACATTCACATTGATGTGAAGGCAACTATATACATTTGGTACAGCAAACATAGTGAATGTTGAGACAAACATATATAGATGTACTACACAAAACAATGTGAATGTGATAACCACAGGACGTGGCTGTATCAAATGTTACTATTATTGTGATTGTGGGAACCTTATTGTTTTTTCCGTGTGTGAATGTGACAATCACAGGACGTGGCTGAACCAAATATTACTATTATTGTGGTTGTGGCAACCTTATCGTTCTTTCGGTGTGATTTTAAAAATATTAAATATTTGTGAAAATTAAGAGAGCGATAATCTTAATCTTAAATTTTAAGATTCTTTACAGTTCCCTATTTTTTGGATCTATTTATAGAAATCTTTATGTTTCTAGATAATACGTAACACTTTTGTGAAAATACCACAATTTTATATCGATTTACGCGATTTTTCGAGGATGCGTTGTCTCGGCTTACAGCAGTTTTTAAAAGAGATGAGTGGAATTTGCCCGCCGATAATACGCGTTTCGTTATTTTTGTTATTTTTAAAAAATTTCATAGCTGATATCGCGACCCAGATAACTCGGCACCGGCCGTGGTTGAACCAACAATTCGTTACTGCGGATTATCCAGCTGTCCGCGTCGAGAAAAGGCGAGTAACGCGAAACTCATTATGATGCAGGAATAACGAGCCGCAGTATAGATTACCGGATTACAAACGAACTGGAATTATTGAATTACAAATGATTCCTCCGATTCCTCCTCCCATGCTACGCCTGATATTTTGTTTCTTCGTTATTATTTTAAGATACGACTTTCCACATTGGCATGCATTTAATTTCCACTCATACGATCGTATTGATGCAAATTCGATTTCAAGATGAAATACATCTTGATATTGTCCTCACGGCGATTACTATAGTTGTCTTCAGAATTTACAAAGTCATTTATTAACGATAATTGGAAGCGTGCGTCAATTATCAAATACAAAAATGGCTGTTATGTGAAGAAATAATATTAATTTGAATCGCATTTAGGATCGATCCTTTTGGAATGTTCTATGAAAATTTCCGATTAATAATTGAGTTATCATTTTTTTAATAAAATTATGAAATTCTGCTCCGTCATTTGCACAACCCAAATTCCAGGCATAGAGCATAAATTGCGAACGATGCACTGTGCGTATGGCACCCTCCAGTGCGAACGGCCGGTCCTTTGCGACTCGCTCGAATCGATGGATCGAAGCGCGCAAAAACAGACGAACTGCCCGTCTGTGACCCATATTACTTGGAAAATTTTTAATTGCATTTTTTCCCATCGACAAAGAGGGCCAACGCGGGGTGCCTTACGGGTCGCGTCGCATCCACCGCGTTCGTTTGTATTCGACGGGAGCGGTTCGCGAACGAATGGCGACATTGCGAACGGACGCGCCACCTCGACGCGACCAATTACCAATCACTCTCGCGGAACAATAAAGCAAAACCGTGGAAAAAAATTCCCGTCAAAAGTATCGCGTTTCATATGCACCTAGCGCGTTCCCCGCGGAGCCCGCGGAGCCCGCGGTGGCGTATAACCGTCGCGCAAAAATAAAATTAAAAGCTGAATGCTGCGGGAAAAAACGCGCCGTCGCGCTAGTCTCCTTTGTTTACGAAAGAAAAATTCAACGCTCGCGTTTGATTCTCAAATGATTCGGAATTTTATATTAATCGTGTCGCGTATCTCTCGAAAGTGATGTAAGTGCAGTTTTGGAATACCGCGTACAGTGTATCTCTGACATTTTCACTCTGTGAAAGTGATAATGAAATGCTTTGGTAGATACCGAAGTACCAAAAGTGACTGTTGATGACTCATTTAAGAGTTTTATTTTCTCGACATAATTTTCGTTTTATTGCCCGAGAGCCACTTTCCGTTGCGTCATACATACTATCAATTTAATGGCGCGATAATGTCTAGTGGAGTTAATTCACGGATGTGGGTCCAGTGGAATGGTCCGGCGC
Source organism: Aphaenogaster floridana (assembly GCA_003063835.1). Lineage (NCBI taxonomy): Eukaryota > Metazoa > Arthropoda > Insecta > Hymenoptera > Formicidae > Aphaenogaster > Aphaenogaster floridana. Next base: position 339,918 of record NJRP01000135.1, on the reverse strand, counting down.
AATATTAGATAACACCACTCTACATATATGATCATCGATCCATCTTCAAAATCGGTTACTTTAAAATGCTATAAATACTTTCTTATCTCTCGCATATGCTTCATTTATTCTCCTCACTCATCAATAATATTAGCTTATTTATTAATAATAGATAATATATCTTGTCTCTCAGAAATATGATTAAACGGGACAGTACGTATAGAATAGATACAGAATAAATTTTTTTAAAATTGAGATAACGGATCGAGGGGGAGAGAGAGAGAGAGAGAGAAGGAGCGAATGCAAAGCAACCGTCATCGATCTTGCGGGGGTATTTAGCTCGGAGAGACGAGAAGGGGTTAGTTCCGCAAGAAACGGGAGAGGATGAAGCAGAGAGAGGAAGGAGGACATTATTCATCACGGTCCGAGAGTGGTGCAACTGCAACTGCGGCGACGTGGAGTTCGCCGCGCCTCCACGCGCGCACAGCCGCTGTAGTAAGGTGGAAGAAGCAGATTGAGGGATGGAGGGAAGGGATAGGGGCAATAGAGATGGCACAGTACTGGCGGTGTCGTAGCAAGGAGTAAAATAACTGAGATACCGGCTGTATCCTCCTCCTCCTCCTCCTCCTTCTCCTTCTCCTCATGACTGCAGCTAGCTAGGCGGAGCTCGCCGACCAAGCTCTATATAACAGCTGCATTGCATTGGGCACCTAGAGACCCCTCCGCCTGCATTCTTGCGCAATAGAAACGATCTTCGCGTCTTTCGCCCTCTCCGTTTTCCCATCTCTTTTTATCTTTTTGTATACTCTATGTACCTATGTGCAACCCAACCCTGTGACTTATACGCGACTTATACGTAGTGCTCGCAAAAAGGTACACAGTACGGTAGTAGGGCTTTATTCTCAAAGCAGCTTGCGGACTTCATTTTTCTTCAGCGGACACTTAGTTCCAAGTAGCTGGTTGTCATGAATATTTTTCATTCTTGATAATCATACGATGTTCTTTTTATTATTTGTATATAGTAATTATTGAATGAGAATATTAAATATTAAATGATTTGTTCTGTAGGAAATATTTAATTTTTGTAAGCATTTATTTCTTAATATATCTCTAATTTAAATGAATAGAACAACTCTCTCTTGAGCGGATTTGAGATCGCTTTTTTTCTGAAAGTTCAATTCTTTATTTTTTACGCTGAGGCATTTCTTCATACTTCATATTTTTCATATCTTTTTGATCAAGATTTGTAGCCTTAAAATATTCTTCTAGAGTTTTTAATAGGACAAAATTTATACGGCATTGAAACGGTTTCTGTTCCTTATATGATTAATGAGGAATGAATTTGACATTAATGGACTTTACTAGAAAACCGATCTTCTTTCGAGATTCACTTCTCGTAATCAACTATAATCCTTGTATATTGCCAGTAATAAAATCGCAGATCTATTTCTGTCTCAGATATATCTATAAGTACGTGACCCTGTGCATTCGTCACTCTTCTCGCCGCCAGGTCGACGACCGCCTTCCTTCGACTTCCAGCATCCCCATGTGGAATCGCGATCGTTTCACCTTTACCTCTCTACAACCCAGTCGATGTCGTATCTTCCTCTCTTTATCTTCTCCACGAGGAACGAGGATACTTTGTTCATGAGAGAGGAGGTTACTGATTTCCTCGCGCGCGCGCGCGGGTGTGTGTGTATGTGTGTGTGTATGTGTGTGTTGGTAATTCTCTCTTCCGTCTTCCGTCTTCTATCCCGTCGTTTCCGCGCTCATTTAACGATCTGGCTCTCGCGTTGCTAGAAATAGAAGCTCCGCCTCCTAGACCAGGAGCTGACGGCTGAATGAGAGAGAAAGAGGTAGGAAGAGAGAGGAAGTATGAGTTAAAGAGGAAGAGAGAAAGAGAGAGGTATCCTCCTCCGCAACGTGGGAGGACGAGACTCCTTGCGAAGCCCTGGGCGTGGTGAGGGAGGAGCTTCCTATACTGTATACGAACTCGTTTATATCCAACAACGACGGCCGGATGCAGCCGACGTCGGCGTCGACGTCGCCGAGATCGTCGGGATCATGACGCAGTTTGCGTTCGCCGAAACCGTGCATCGTTACGTTAATCCTCGACTCATGTGGAATATTTTCCTACAATATATTTTGAGATTATTATTATGCAAAATAATCTAACTGTGGAAGCTGTATTTAAATTTTTTATTGACTATTAGTACCGTCATCATTATCCACCGTATACCATGCCGATTTTTTAATTGTAGAAAGTACGGCGGATAATGATATTAATATTGTTGTTTACAACATTTCTGCAATTAGAAAATTATTTTATGGTAGAGGAAACATCACGTGTATATCGTACGAAGGCAAACCGATGTCTTGCGAGTATATATATTTAGATAATATACTCACTACTCTAAATATACTCACAAGTAAACATATAATAGGTTTGACTACATTATAGATGGATTCTGCTCATCAGTTACATTCGCGCAGAACAATGGAACGTACAAGCTCGAAATAATTTTAATCAAAGACGTTAATTTCAATTTATGATTCACGGCGGATTCGACTGGGCTTTAACATAATTTAATGAAATTCGGTGCTAATGCAACATATTTGGCATACGTATTCCGTCGGATGGAGTAGAGTTTCCCTGTAATTTTAATTAAAAGTATTGATTTAAATTCTACGTACTGCTATACATGGCTCTCCACATATTAATTCGATTCATTTAATGTGCGTCGTCAATTTTATTCCCATCGAGTAGTCTGTAATCGTAATGCAGTTGCGAGATACCCTTTTCAAAAGAATTCCGATCGCGGACTTGCGAAGCACTTCTCGTGCATTTAAGCAACTAACTTTTTTCGTATGCTTTCCATTATGAGATAACGCGGCAAACGCGTTGGTACATAGAGAAGATAAAATTTGTGTAGAATCTGCCAATCTGGTGTAACTTGATGAACACGAGACTCCGTAATGAATGTAACGAAGAGGGTTAATTTAGATTCGCAGTGGCTCTGACCGAATTTCGAGCTTAATGAAATCTGGGAATGGTGTATATGTGATTAATGTACGATTTAATTGAAATTTTATTTTATTTTGTATCAGTCGTGGAATATTTTTTCGTAAAAAAGGGATAGATATCTCGGATAAAAGCAGCGCATTCTTATTATTAGTGTCGTAAGAGATGAAGTTTCGATCTATTTGGATCTATTCAATTGGAACTGAGTCGAGTAGAATCTGGCAAATATTGCCGTAACTCTCCCAGGTAACATAGAAGAATGCAACAAGCATTCCACATTCCAGCAACTGAGAAAGCTACAATCGGTCTCCCTACGTTCCTCAGTGCTAGCAAGTACACTGAAAAAAAAATGCTGTTGCTTCAATTAAACGTTACGTCACGGGCTGCCACAAACATAAATAGTTCATTCAATTGTATTATAATTGGACCAAATATCTAGATTATTCTTTTAATAATGTAAATATTTGGTCCAATCATAATACAATTGAATGAACTATTTATGTTTGTGGCAGCCCGTGACGTAGACGTTTAATTGAAGCAACAGCATTTTTTTTCAGTGTAGTAATTAACAGTAACAAAGTAAAAAAGATCTTTGATGAGAAAGCTTGTTTGCTCCTACAGTATTTTAATTGGGTCAGAACACTGTTTCTCGATTAGTTACCTTATATTAGTAAAAATGTAACCAACCTTTACTGTTTTCTACAGGTGTTAGAAATTATATACATACGGCTGTCGAATTTATATATTCCTAATCGAAATAAAAACATGAAACTCTAAAAAGTCGTATCTGTAGGCTGCATGTAGTGTACTTTGAGAGGGAAATTATTGATACACTTATCGTAGAAGAATTAAAGAAACTTTGTCGTATACACACGAAGTAGAGAAACGGGTAGAGTCTTTATTTTACAACAAGATAATATATTAATTCGACCTGACTGGCCAGATATATTTAAAA
>NJRP01000135.1:267370-313590 GCA_003063835.1 Aphaenogaster floridana | reverse complement strand
GTTGGCAGAAATTTCGTTAACGCGAGAACATTTTCTCGCACGTGCGACTTTACAGTATCCGATCTACTTGCGATCGATTCATCGGATATTTTCCGCCAACGCAAAGGAGGAGAGAGCCGACCGTACTGTTAAGCGCGATCGTACGCCCGTATGCCTCATTCGTAAACGTGATCGCGTACGCGGCGTATAATTCGTCGACACGTAACGAGCACGCTCGCTCTCTGCCGCAACGCTTTTTCCCCTGGCGAATTATCGGGACACCCGGTGCACCAGGTATCCGTGGTATGGAACGTGGCTGCCGACAACGAAGCGAACAAGCGCGGTTCCACGTTCGGAGCGGCGGAACAAAACTATCTCATTGTGTGTTAATACACCGCGCCGCTCGCTTGCCCGACTCGTGCGGCCTGCAACTGCAACACGCGGCGATGGTGCAGTCTTAAGTTGTGTCTCACATCGCGATCCGCTTGATCGCGAAGACCCATTCCGGCGTACGAGAATACATAGTAATGTTCCCATGTTCGTTGTTCCCACGTTGCTGTGAAAAATTGGAGAGCATCGCCTTCCCTGAAGAAGAATCTTAATTTCGGATGCTCTAAAAATATGTATGAACAGTGGAATGTTGTGAAGCTTACATCTGACTCCGCATTACTATAGCGTAACAAATAATTTATTCTTTGATTATATAGATGCATCTCTCGCTTTTTTTTGAGATTACGATATTTTTCTCAGCATCGTGAGACCACACGTCTTAAGAATTTTCTCGGTCGTTGTAAACACGACTTTTATCCTTGCAACGTTGCACCGTTAAGATAGTCGTACATGCCGAAAGGGTTTGGGACTTTCGTAAAGGGTGCGTAAGGGCGCGTAAAAATACGAATGCTAAACAACCTGAGCATCCACTCTCAACATTTTACGCCGTTTTACTCTTGCCAAGAATCTCTTCTCGTTCCTTCGATCATTCTCGAAGGTCTCGTAAGTTTTCCACGCGAATTCTAGATCGTTTTCTCATCCAGAATTCTCTTTGAGCGATTCGTGGAAACTTAAACTTTATTTAAACTAAAGGCTTGTAAAAAAGAGATAGAGAGAATGAATTGATATTTATACTCACAATCAGATGTAGTGTCTCTTATATTTAATCGAGCATTGTAATGAGAGTTTTAACGAGTTGATAATTTTACATTAAAATGTTTATAATAAAAGCTTTTTCAAATTTCTTTTTTATTATTACTTTTCGTTGTGTTTTAAATTACATTGAAAGTGTATACTTGGTTTAGTTCTTTTGCAAAGATTTTGCAATTGTCGATTAAAATGCTAATATGCAGTCTTAAATCGCCTCTGATTCCACTGATACCTTATTTCTTACTGATACTTCGTTTTTTGTGCTTTGCACACAACGAGCTTTTCGGTCGTAGGTATTTGCATCTTCTTAAGAACCGCACGAGTCGCGTATCTCTTTAAATATTCAGAATTCGCGGAGCCCATATGGACGACGGTAGACGCGGTCGAGGGAAACGGCAGATTCGATAACAGGCGCGATTACACGTTGCTCCGACTGACTCGCAGCCGCACGTTTGCGAGGGAAACTAGCGAGGCGGCATCCCTTGTATTCTAAATTACGCGAAAATTCGAGGACCAATTTTCAGCAGCTTAGAGGGTTCTCTCTCTCTCTTCCTCCCCTTCCTCCCCCCTCTCTCTCTTTCTCTCTCTCTCTCTCTCTCTCTCTTTCTCTCTCGCAGGTTTCGTCGGCGGTTAGTAGGTATGGGCGGGCCACATATTGGATCATATCGTATCTTCTCACACCCCATGAATAATGCATCTCAAAGGTCGCCCTCTCCTCTGACCCCTCTTCTCCGCCTCGATACTCGATCTCACCCCCTCCCTCTTCTCCATTTCTCTCTCTTTCCTATCTCTCTTTCTTCTTTCCATCTCGCTTTCCCGCCTGCTTCCTCTCGCGAGAGCCCGAGCCGAGTCGCGTTCCGAAATCTCTTCGTAATTAAAGCTGCCATATATTTTACTTTAATCGAGAAGATCGGCCGGCTACCATTGGCCGCGACGATTTATCACGACCGGACCCGCTCGTCCGCCTCTCTTCTCGCTTCTTCACCTCCGCAGAAGATTATAATGCCGAGGATGTATGTACCGACGTGGTGTAATTGCGGGACGTTCTCACGACTTCGCGACTTCCCACCTCCTGAATCACGAATGCAAATGATGAAATTTTTATGAAAACGTGTTAATTATCTTAAAAATGTCTCCGTGAAATCTTGAAAGTGTAATTATTGTGAGAAAGATAATTTCTTATTTATGCACAACATTTAATCATCGATTTTCTTATATCTCGTTTTTGTTTTGCTCCTATTGAACTTGATAGAACTAATATCGTTCTATATATATAAATCAACAAATTGTTGCAAGTAGAATGAGAGAAATACATAAATAAAGACACTCTTTTAGTATATTTAATACGTATTGAAAAATCCATTGCATTTTAACGATTTGTACAGGCAATCAAATTGGAAGTCGAAGTGTTGGCCGTAGTTTGCCTTCCTTTTGCTTCGCGTACGAATCGCTTCAGGTCCGCGAAGGGCGGAGAGATCCGGTAGCCCTTGAAGCAACAGAAGCAGCAGTCCCGATGTCACAGACTGCGAGATAAATCTTGGATTACCACGCGCTCCCCTATCCTCCTTCTCCCAGCCTTACTCCGTGAGTAGTAGCACCTCGGCATTCCGATTCTTCTCCGTCTACGACGTTTACCTCTTCTTTCTTCTTCCTCTCTTTCTTCTCTTCGTCGTCGCACCCTGCGACACAGGCTTAGCACCGTTTTACATTCGGGCGAGAAGGACTCGCGGACTACTGTACTCCTGAATTTACAACCTCGAAGACGCTGTTTGGTAGATCGCACGCGAGAGCTCCATATTAATGAGCGATTAGAGACATAAATCTGACTTTAACTCCCACCCCATTTTTGTCACGCGCGAACCTTGCTACTCTTATTGTTTGTGGATTGTTAACACAGTAGATGAATATCCCGAAAGTATTTTCGTCGCTTCCACAGATACGCGAGGATTAAATGATTGGAGAGCTTGAAACTTTCTATTTACGTAAATTTATATGATTTGGGAAGATATCATCGAGACTCTCGTTTAAACTTATTCGAAACAAAATGCAATAATGTGAAATAATTCTCTTTTTTTACTATTTTTATTGTATACACTGTTATCGGAAAGATTACTTCTTTTTTTATAAATGACGAAAATTGATCCTCATCGAGCGCAAGAGCGTGTGCAAAGGCGAAAAACTGACGCGTTAAGAGGGAGGAGAGCGAGAGCAACGAGAAACGAGGAACCCTCCTCGTCTTCTCGGTGATCCGCGAGACGCCATGGGAGTCGGAGTGGCTCGAGCGAACCCTCTTAAATTAATTACAGGGAAAAGATCCGCGCGCATCCCCCCGGCAGCCAGCCGCCCTTACCGAGAGGGCAAAGAAGGATACACGCGCGCGCGCTCAGCCAAGTGTCTAACGGACGAAAATCCTCGCTAAAGGAGCGGAATGCTTGCCGAAAAAATTCCTCCTTATGCGCCTGAGACGCCGAGATTTTAAGTAGTCTCTTCTGTGTTTCCCCCTCCTCTTTCTCCCTCATCTTCTCTTCCCTGTCCTAGTGTGTCCTATCCTCGTTCTTCTATCCCTTAGGTCTCCCCGTGGATTCTTTAGACCAGCTTTCCTTCAAATTGGTTCGGTAAATTTACTCGATGCGTACGCCTCTTTTGCCCGTGCATGTCTTAGGACAAATTAATGGTACCTCGATGAGAAGTAGAGGGCATCTTGTCTCGCCAATTTGCGCGATTTTTGTCACATCTTTAAAAGATTGATTCAAAGAACTAATTTATTTTTATATTATAGCTTTTTATAATATATAGAGTTGGAAGAATGTAATCTCTCTTACAATTATAAATAGTCGAGATGTTGGAAATCGAGGAAGTTAGACAACGTTTCGAACGTGAAAACGTTTGGAAACGTTACATATGTAAACGCGTTCACAACGAATTCGGGGGAACGTAAATGTATTATTACCGAATAGATCTCTAAATAGTTGCGAAGTTTCCGGGGTCGATTCGCTAGAAATGCTGCTTGTAACCCGGCTTTATCGCGGATCTCGTACAGAACGGTGGAGAACAAGCTCTACCGGCTAATGCCGGTGTAATCCCATAAGCGGCATAAGTCCCGATGACTGGTCGGAATAATTCCGATAGGCCGTTTCACCCTCTTCGTTGCGTTCGAGTTTCCCGTTCCTTTCTCTCCCAAAGAGTTTTGCCATTCCCGACGGAGCTTACAGTTTGCCGAGAAATAAAATCTGGATCGTATAATTTCGCTTAACCTTTCGTTTGATTAGCTGTGATTACCTCTTAAAAAAATTTCTGATAATCTTTTCAAATATTTTGTATTGAATTAACATTGCGAACGTATAAAATGTCGCGAAATTTGTTACTTAAGAAATTGTTAGGGAAATGAACGTCGCAATATTAAATTTTGAACAAGTGAATATTAGCTATTAGGACGCTACGATATTACATATCGAACACTGTGAACAACATGTTGAACAATTATCATTAGGATATTAGAATAAATAAATTTTCTTTTATAATAAACAGAAAGAGATGCTCTCAATGCACATTACTTTATAGCATTTACTTTTCGTATAACATTACATCGATATCGATATCATGCATTGAGATTATTGGCAATATGCATAAAAAAATAATCCTCACGCTTTTTAATGGTAACCAAAGTATCGATAACGGAACTTTGACGCGATGGAGAGATAATCTGTGTGCATTCTTACTATGGCTTCTCTTCTCCAATTACCCAATCTCGTTCGCAGATTCAATCTCACGATTCATACGTGCACGTAGCAGCGTTATTTGCTTTTTCCTCTCACTCGCATCGTGCCCGTATTGATTTTCTTTTTAAAACCGAAATTCCAAAGCAATTGTCTTTATTGCGACATATTGCTTTTGACTGTTTATCGTACAATTTTGTGATAGGTGGACGTGCACGGAATATTAAATTTTCGTACTGGTTTTTATCGACTTACCCGCTATCGTGTCCAATATTGAGTACAGAATTAAACGACCTGCTTTTATACGTTACTATACATTCTCTATGATATGTACTATGATATGTACATTCTCTATGATATGAATTATACTTAATCCGTTTTAAAACATAAAATATTTGAGTATTTGAAAAATATTAAATATAATGATTTAATAAAATAAAGCCTAATGGCTTATAATAAAACATAAATAAATTTACATGACTATAATAATAAATCTACTTCTACTTTATAAATAAACTTTGAGGATTATGGGGGGGGGGGATAGAAACGATTATCAACATTTAATCAACACCCTACAATCTCTATTATGTTTTGCATTACGAATGTATAGTTGTTAATAGAATATAATTAAAATTTAAAGCAGCGTCAGAGTTTACCAACGACCACGTAAATCGTAATGAGATCAAGAGATCGCGCAAAACATGGGTGCTATTAGCGTCAGCCGGAGGAGCTGCTAGATCACCGGGATCTTGAAGAACTCGTGGGGAGCCGAGGACAGATCGTAAAACAGCCGACTCGGTGTCGGCGCGACAAGAACAGAAAATACAAGCGAAGTGGAACACAGGCGTGCTGTGTCCTCCTTTGCATTAAACGCGCATTCCGTGCCGAACGATTAAGACTTAAGAGAAACCGCTGTCCCCGGCACACAGTACGGACGCACGAAGACACGAATGAATGTCTTTATTGTCTCTCACCGTGAGAACCGCAGACACGCGCAAATCCGATGTAATTAAATAAACGATTCGCGCCGCGTGAACCACGTTCTCGCGATTCTTATCCCCGCGAACTATCCACTTTTACACTTGTTTCTGTAGATGACGTCAGTCACGCGCAATAAAAAATCGTGTTTAATTCTGACGAAACATCGATATTCGACTCTTGCAATTTTCTTGGCCAATAAATTTTGAGATCTTAGGGTTTTACAATTTTGAGATCTTGACGTTCTAGAACATCGGAATCTTAAGATCTTGGATCGCACTATGAGATGCTGGTAACTTGCGGTTTAGGAAACTTGAAGTCCACTTGTAAAGACTGACCTGTTTTTATGCATCACGTCGCAAAATTTGCACGTCGAGTATCTCGTTCGGGTTCTAAGATGATGCTGAGATAGCGAGAGGGAAGACCCGCGTGTCGCGCAAGCCGGATGCTAAACCGCACTTTACTCAATGGGGTGTACATAGGTCGGGAGCGTAATAACAGGCGAAAGCATTATATAGGTGACGCTATACGGTGGAGGACGTGAACGGTGACGGGGTACCCCGTTACCCACTCTGTATGAAATATCAACCACCGTGAAATTTGAACGCCCTGAGAAACTTCGGACGTCCTCTCCGGCTCTCGCTCGATTGACGATCCGGCCCGAACGTGCGAGAGGACGAAAAATGTCGAGAATCTTCACCGAAAAGAGCGTATAAACTCGCTGACCAGACATGGCGAGCGAAGAAGACCAACATCGCGGTGAACTATGCGCGACTACGTCCCGCGGCCGTTGCTTTACGGAAAGTTGTAAAATTAATAAAGACTGCCGAGATAAGTTTTGTCAGAGAATCGACCGCGGTTGCACATCTCAAGGATGTGGGGAGATAAGAAAAACATTAGCTTATAAATCATTCTCGTAACATTTACAGTTTCCGTCGGAAATTTGCATTGAATTATTGGGCGATGAAATCATATAATCTATTCTTTTAATAAGAAATTGATACTTTCTCCTCTTTCGCAATAAATTTATATCGTCATATTTCGCTACTAAAAATAAATTTTAATATATCGAGAATATTATATTATAAAATGTCTTATGCGCGACATACGTTGCGTCTCACATTATTTTCAATCGTACATATATAATCTAAGAGAGGATATGGAATAATAAAATCGCCAATCCACAGCCGTATAATATAATTTATTTTTTGTTACATGACACACGATTTTTCATTCTCTCTCTAATATTGATGAATTTATTTATATTATCTATGACACTCCCACAGATCGAGTTATTTAGAAAATCGCCATCCTGTCGATTATTAAACTAATATCGAATCGGACGATTCGCGACTCGCCGCTATTTATGTTCCCGTTTCAATCGGTGGACTTCCGCTGTGGGATAATACGGTTAACCGCGTTAGCCATTAGTCTTTCCACAATCGATACACGCCGGCTGCTACGTTGGAAATCGATGTCGATTATCACGCAGTGGCTCCCTGCCGTCTCCATCCCTCTGTCTCCATCTTTCCGTTTTCTCTCTTATCTTTCAATTGCTAATTTTATTTTTATGGTATATGTAATGGTATATGTAATTTATTGTATCACTGCATAATTTGTTAATATAATTTGTTATAATCGATTTTTGAACAAGATTTTATGATTGTTTGTATCGATATAATTTTTAAGATACATTCTTTTATACGTTTATTATAATAATATTAAATGATATTATTAAATTAGCAAATTCTAAAATTTAATATATAATTTCATACAAAACTCCAGATTAAATTTTTTGTTACGTCATCATATATTTAAAGGAATTAGAGTCATGTTTCTTGTTGATTCTTTATGTTTGAAAGCTAAGTTAATATTGCATATATAATTTCTGATATAATACGGGTTAATTAGTAAGATTTAGTACGTTTATATAGGATCACAATTTTCTGGAATTATATCGTCACATTCTCAAGGATTAGCCCTAATAATCGCGACTACTTCGGAGAGGCTTGCTTCTTCTTCCTTGTGGTTCTTCTTCGGTTCTTACAACTCGTCTCGTGCATCGCATCGTCAGTTTGACATCGTTGTCTAACAGGATCTCACGCCGAGTACTGAGCCGGTTAACTCGTTGCAACCCAATCCACTCTCTCCCATTTCAGTCTCGAGTCTTCTCGCTCTTCTTACCCTTCTCATTTTCCTCTTTTTTCGCAACCAACTTGCTAGGAACAGCCGCATCCTTTTATGCATCTTGAGATAAGTGTTTATTACATATGGATGAAGCTTGATCATCTTAATTGACTAATACAAAGATAAATACTAGCTGCATATTTTGCTGTGAACAATTATCAAAATAAACGAAGATATTAGATTGGATTAGTTTTTCGCTTTTTACGAATGATTATTTTTGTCATCACGTGGAAACATATCTCTACTTTATGTACCTCTTTCTTTATCCGGAATATAATCATCAAAAATACAGCGTGTAAATTTGCTTTCACCGTCGCTTCGCGTCGCTTCGAGGGAAAAGGGTAGGAGCGCACTCGACGCGCAGCGCAAACACGCAGGGAGGCTGCCTGTCGTTGGACCCCGCGCTCGATCTCGGCGATGAATTATTCAGGGTGTCTTGATCCGGTCGGCCGACCGACAGACGGATTCCGGTTCGCCGTGGTGCCCTGCGATTTTTTCCCGGCCCTCCTCTAGCCGCTCGCCCTTCAGGATCTCCCTTCTTGCGAGCGGCCAGATTAAGATCGCAGAGATCGGCTGTCAGCTGCAACGATGTCGATCCGTCGGTGATCGCACGGCTCCCGGGCTCGTCTCGTGCGCCCATGTACGGCAGTCGTCGCATCCTCGCTTCTTCATTCATGCACGGCTCCATCGTCCCCGATCGATGTCGATCCACCAGGTAGACAGGTAGAGACACTTCGAGTCAGGGTCCGGTCAAGCTTGACCGCGATGCGTAACCATATTCAGTTGCGCTGCCACAAATGTAGCAGACGTTACATGCGCACAGAATGCACTCCAGGATCATCTCAGAAACCAGATTCAGAAGTTACGACAAAGTCGCGAGATCCCGAATATGTGGAGTTTGATGATCGTCATCATTTTAAGGAATTATTTATTACAGCATATACGAAAAGCAAGCGTTTGCTTTTATTGTAAGATTAAGTATTTGTCGTTGCTTGTATCTCGAAATACTTTGTTGGCAATTATAGTTGAGACTTGTGCTATTATAGTTGAGAAGCTATACTTCTTTACAAATTTCTATGGCGTCCAAGAATTATACTGAGCCAGTTCATTTGTATGTAATGTTATTTTATCGGTAAGATGCTTGAAAAAAATCACGCGATCTCGCAACGAGCGATTAAAACATTCGCCGAGTCGTAAGCGAGGACGTTAATGGCGCGTTGTACGCGACGGGTGATGCTGATTCCCGATTATCTTCGAGATGACGATTTCCACGCTTGTAATTGGCGAGACGAACCTTTCGGCTGTGAAGCCGAGCATGCACAGTAGTCCCGCACGAGGATTAACGTTAACAAAGTCCGCGGCTTTCATCGCCGACTTGACTCGCGCGGCTTAAACGAGCCGATTCGTCGCGCCATACACCTGACTTCGTCTACGGGGTGTCCGTTTCGTAAAGCTTCTATGCTTTTGCGTATTTTTCAGAAATGTGCGATACACGTGCAATATAATTATTATTATATTATTAAATTTCTGCTACGATTTCTGCTATAGATTTCTCTAAAGATACGGGCTGCTATTAACATTATATTGTCACGTTAATATCTGTCATTGGAAAAGTCTTATTGTTAATTACGAAGATTAAGAAGCAAAATATAGAGGATGTACGCGCGATTAAAAATGTAATTTTTCCAATATAAAATTTTACTAATCATATGTTGCTATTCATATACATTTTTCGCGAATGTTACGCACTTTATTTTTATTTCTTATAGTACAGTATACTTTTCAATTTACTCATCAACTGCAATTGTATGGTAGTTCATAAATTTTCACCATTTTCCAATCACTCGTTCGCAAGACTTCCATTATGAACTCGTCGAAATTACATGATTTTCGAAAGCGACGTGAACGCGACGGATAATACTCGATCATGCTGCATCGAGCTCGACGTGCGTGGAAGTTTTTCGGCCGTCAATGCGGATCATCGAGCGCGATCATTTCGCGAACGCGCAACCGAATGACGATCGATCGGCGTGGAATGACGCGCGTCACCTTTTTCGAGGTGCTCGTTGGTCCGTCATCGTTCGTGACGTAGAAACCCGCAGCTGCTCGTCGCCGTTCGTTTATTTGACGGGCTCGACTGAACGCGCGGAATTAACGCTTTAACGCTAACCCTTTCGATATATCGAACAATGTAATTCGTACACGTATCGTAATGTCAAAAGTTAATCTACTTTTACAAAAGGATTTATTTAGAAAAGATTCGATATACTGGAAATGTTGTGAATTTTTAAAAAGCTAAAGTAATCTGTTTTCAATTTTTTATTTTTTGAAGCAAATTTACTGGTAGTTCTAGCATATTCAGTGAAAAATTGACTTTGAGACAAACGCGAGGAAAGGAAATATAAATTTTTATCGATTTTTTTATTTGCTGTCTGATAAAATGGTAACCATCGTCCGTAGACACCCGTTACACATCTCCATAGGCATGCAAAGGTTGGCGGCTTCTCCTGACGCGCGTCTTTTGAGGTTCTTTTCGCCGCCTAATTGTATCGGGTGTCTTAATCAGCGTGTAAGCTACTAAGGCCAGAAGGCCAAAAGTGAACGAGAAAAAGAGGAGAAGGGGCCCACCTCCGCACGGTGAGCCACCGTTCTGCATCTCAAAGGCGCAATTTAAAAAGTATGTTAAGTCGCCGCCATTATGCTCGATGTACTTATCCGCTCCGGGATCCCGTCAGACATGAATTTAGATTATGGCCCGGGTATTGTGCGCCACTTTCCCTTCTCCCTCTTGTAAGATTCGAATAGAACCTGGAAACGACTCTTGGCACATCTTACTCTCTCGAAAGACAAAGAAAAATTTCCCGCTCAAGCCTGCCATAAACTAGAATAATACTGAACGAATTTGTTAAGATCTTTACTTGTTTATTTCTTCTAAAGCATTGGCTGCGTTCAGCAGAAAAAGCAGTTTTGCAACAGTTGTACAATTCTTTAATATGATTGTCACAGTTTAGCTTGGAAACTTCATTTTTCTTCATATCAATTTTTTCCTCTTTATTTATAATTTCTGCGGTCAAAAAATTCAATGTTCAGAATATATCCCTAACTTAAATACGATGAAATTTTTATTATCTGATATTCAAATATCGATTCGTCCAGATATGAATTTCGATGGGCGCAGAAGGAGGGACAGGAATGTAGACGATCGCACGAGGAGTTAAAGGGGGTTGTCGACGGTCGACAGTCCGGCACGTGCTGAATGTATACTAAAAAGCAATAAACTCCTTCGGGAACTTATCTCGTAATGACAACGCGTAATATCTATATGGGATCATAATAAAGCTACCGGGAAGCAAAACGACGAGGGCCTTTGAGGGCATATTGGTGCTCCTTTTGATCCTGCCCGCTAATTCGCTACGTATATTTAGGGATCTACGAGTCGCACGAGTGCGACGCTTAATTGAATCGAGCGAGCGGGAAGCTTTATGAATTTTTTGCGAATCTTAGCGACTGATAATTGAAAACTGTAAGTTCCGAAAACGTCTAGCATCAAATAGAAAATAAAAAATACATTTGATAGAGAATTATTATAATTAATAATTAAATTAATTGATGCATCAGTATTATATTAACAATTTTATGAAGATTTTTCAATGTTCTACGATTTAGAAGATGACTAATCGCATTTGCACATTAATGCATGATATAACATCTTTTACTAAAACCGTGAACTTAAGAGCGAAATAATTCTTATATTGTTCTCAATTGTGTTTTTCAATTCTTTTCACTTTTAATTCTTTGGAATTTTGATGTACTTGTTTTTTTTATCTTATTGCACGTCTTTTTCTACACGTACTTACTTTTACTGCTCATATTTTTTAAAAACATACATTTTTACCATACTTTTTAAAATTTATTTTTCAAATTTCTTTTTTTCCTCTTCCTCCTCATTTTCTTTACGCTTTCGCTTCCTCAATTTTCTTTTTTTTTGCTATCCTCAAATTTCTTATTTTTTTCAAATCAAATACAGAATTAATTAGGAATATGTGTCATTGTTAATATATATGTGAAACCAGCAACTTTTCTATTCACTTTTTAAATGCCAATCAAATACAGAATTAATTAGGAAATGCTTAGATAACTGTAATTATTAACCAAAAATTACTTGTTTTACCCGAAATTTTAAGCAAAAAATAATACCCATTGTTACAATCTTTGTAAAATTTGGAAAATTTGAGCCTTTGTTTCATAAAAATCGGATTTGTTTTATTACTCAGCTCTCTCGTGTCACAGCGTAATGTAATATATTCTGTAACACTCCTGAGATTACAAGGAACACGTTGGTGCAAATTTCATCCAAATCGGTCTAGTAGTTTTTAAGTTAATAACGTTCAAACATACACTATTTACAATTTTATATATTATAGATTGATGATTATCATTTATATTAATTAGTCAGCCATGTGAGGATAGCAAACAATAATAATTTAATCGTACATTTTGATACCTTAAACATGCATCGGATATATTGGGAAACCTCATTGAGGACTCCATTAATTGAAAATAATTATATCCAAGTGAAGGACTTCTCGGGATTTTCAGGCTTCGACAAAAGATTTCAATTTGCTCCACAGTTCACCGCCAATCGCGGTATCTGCCAGCCTGAAAGTGTCGTCGGGTGCCTTCCGCCGTGCATGATAAACTCTTGCTAATTGATGATAATTTTGTGTCTGCTTATCTTGATGATGACGATGACTGATGACCACTGTTATATGGGTGATTCTAGTGGGGCCTGTGTTCGGGGGCCGATGCGGCGCGGAGGCGCTCGGTCTGGGGCTGGGGCTGTCGCCGGGCCCGGCCTACAGGTTCGCTCTGCCCCCGGGACTCGCTGCCAAGACCACCCGCTGCCTTGTATTCGACCAAGGTAGGCCTACCAGCCATCTTCATTGCCGCGGCAGTCGTACCTTTGACCCTTTCGCCTTTTTCGTTCGGTTGATTCTTTTCCCGAATTGTTTTAGCCATATTATAGTCCCAGAAAAAGATATACACCGGTGATGAAATCAAACTCGTCAGAGAAATTGAAGAAAGATAAGAATCGAAAGGGTTAATGAGAATGACTTCTTTTATGTGCAAATGCAGCTAGTCGTGTAATTAAATTTTGCGCGTCTCTGTGCGAAAATACACGAGATGTGGCAGGTTAAGAACGTTATGTAGGCATAAATTGCGTAAGACTGCTTCATTTAAACGCAAATGAGGAAGAATCAGCACGACCGAATTTGTTCGAAATGAAAACTTATTTTCGACTTATACCATCGTCAAATATTCCCGAGCGAGGACGGACGAATGAAAGCATAATTAACGTGAAGAACGACCTGCTCGTGCCGATAATCAGATCCGAAATGCATAATTAATTTTCGTTAAATAGCGTCTAGTTGCATCGGTAATTTTCGGCGAATCGCGTAATGAAAAAATAATAATAACAGGTAATTTGATCGAAGCAATTTTGGTAAGAGTAATTTTAATTTAATTATATTGATTGCAATTTAGTTCGATTCATCACAATCATTAAAATTTATGAGGTTATTTCAACTGAATTATTTTGATTAAATTAACATTACTTTATTTGTAGTTACTATATAGGATATCCTCAGTCATCGCGCACATTACTAATAACGCATTCTGTACATTAATTAGAACAGAAAATTCTAAGATGACACTATACCGAAGTTATTGTACTTACTAGTTATAAGCGGTAAAAATTGATCAATGACATCACGTATAATTTGTGTGCGCGTTTGTATCTAAATATACGTATACATATAGCAAACTATCATTATTATTTTATTTATTTTAAGTTTTTGTGTCTTCAAAGAAGTGAAATTGTGCGATTTTAATAGATCAAGGAATTGAGTCGTCAAATTTTCTGTGAATTTAATCTCACTTTCTTGATTGATTAAAATTGCAATTCTTGATTCGTCAAGATCTTACAATTTTTCATCTCTCTCGTGTAGAAGTTCGGCAAAAAGTAATAACAATAAATCATTTTATATAGATATTTCTTTGATCGAAAAGTAACGTAAGCTTCATTCTTCAAATAAACGTCAGATTTTACATACGATAATAGTCCGTTCGTCAAAGTTAACTTGTAAGGAACAGAACATTCGGGATTAAGCGTTAAGCATTTCAAGGCGATAACAACGGCTAATACACAGGCGTTTGTTGTGACTTACGGAGTGCAAGCAAGATCCTCCGTATTGTCACTCGCGCGTCGAGATTCGAGTTGGCAGCAACGTGTGTCTCGCATTACTTCTCGAAACACGAATAA
This sequence comes from Aphaenogaster floridana, assembly GCA_003063835.1. Lineage (NCBI taxonomy): Eukaryota > Metazoa > Arthropoda > Insecta > Hymenoptera > Formicidae > Aphaenogaster > Aphaenogaster floridana. Next base: position 299,268 of record NJRP01000135.1, on the reverse strand, counting down.
GGCGAGTATCGAGAGAAACGCGATTATCTCTTATAAAGAAATAATGATTGCTGATACGTGCGATTAATTATTCTATACGATTAACGATTTGTAGGAATATTGAAACGGCAGGTATTCAGGAAAGCAGATATCTCGCACGATTTATTAATTTAAAGTACATGGAAATCGATAGCGACGAGAATTGTAGATTATCATTTTGCGATATTTGCGTCATTTAGAACGACAATTTCTTTAATACTTGAACGCGAATATATCTCGCATCGCGCTTCGCATTTTCACGGATTAAGAATTAATTTAACTAATTATAATTTAACTAATTAATTCTTAATTTGTCTAGTCGGATTTGGTTGTGAAACGATTAAGCTTTGCTGATATCTCGTGATATTACATCTGAAATGTACAATAACGAATGCTTTCTGATTTCGATGTGCGAGCGCTGCGGGCTGAACACGAAGTCAGTACGTGTCCAAAATGTGCTCAAATGGATTCGGCACCGCGACACACAGCGACATCGATCAACAGATCAAAATAATATCTCTAACGTCTCTAAGAATCCGCGCGTTATATGAATTTGAGTATAAACATTGTCAAATCTTTTCTTCGCCAGTAGATAAATAACAGGAGCAATAATTTGATCGACACAACTGGCTAATAAAATATTTATTGTAGTTCACTACGTTTCAACCCTTATCAAGTGTAAAATTCGCAAACTATTCTTACAATGACATTTGTCCTAATCATGTCATTCGCCTGAAAGGTGAATGAATATACATTAACAATATAAAACTAAAAGTCGCAGTATAAAAAAGCAATTAATTCTTACGTGTATAATGTGTACGCGACTTAATTATTGCTTTCTTCCTATTAGAATTCCCTATATTGTTTATGTGACGTCAATTCGTCCTACATGCGGTTCCTGTTTACGTAAAGGTATTTAGTTAAATGTTCACCATCTTATGTTATTGACGTGCTTTTCAATGCGAATCATCACTACTTCTTGAAAATTTTCAAAGAATATTATAAACACATTATACACGTAAGAATTAATTGCTTTTTTATACTGCGACTTTTAGTTTTATATTGTTAATGTATATTCATTCACCTTTCAGGCGAATGACATAATTAGGACAAATGTCATTGTAAGAATAGTTTGCGAATTTTACACTTGATAAGGGCCGAAACCCATGGCCGAAACGTAGTGAACTACAATAAATATTTTATTAGCCAGTTTTGTCGATCAAATTATTGCTCCTGTTGAGTATAAACATTTGCAATAATTATTTTTGTAATAAATATCTTTGTACTAACAGGATTGAAAGCGCCAAGTAATACGTAAATCGCCGGAACGAGATGACGAAAGCTGTGACGTATCGATTGTTAATAATTTATTTGAAATGTAAGGAATATAATATTTCATGTTACGTTTACTTTGCAGTAATCGTTGAATATTTCGTTGAATTCGGAGAATTGCCTGACACGCGGCGCTCGGCGTTTGTTTTTGTGGCTTAGCGCGGCGCGCTATTGTTTACGCAAGGTCGCGCGCGTAACGCGTTATCATTCGTGTGGTGTTACTCGAATCGGTAGGCAGCAGCGCGATTCGTTCCGTGTGTCGCATTATTTCTCGAGACTAGTGTGTCCAGATTGCTTGACTAGAAAAAGAATAAATTAGTTAAGCGAGGGAGGGGGGAGGGTCTGAATTAAAATTTTACACAAAATTATAGCTGTTATTAACAAATTTTTACTAATACCATAAATGTTGATAATTTCACAAAAGAAAATTATTTTAGTTTACAACAATTTTTGTATGCCATCGAATTTGTTCTTACTTCCACTAGTTTTTCATTCAATGGCCAATTCTATGAACAAATTTTTGGTAGTCCTATGGGTTCTCCTCTCTGCCCAATCCTCGCTGACATGGTCATGGATGATTTAGAAACAAGTTGTTTACGGAAACTTAATTTTGCGATTCCTATTTTCTTCAGATATGTGGATGATATCTTCACTCTGTCGTTCCTCATAGTGAACTTAACAATATACTCAATATATTCAATAGCTACCATCCACGTTTAAAATTTACACATGAAATAGAAAATAATAATTGCCTTCCATTTTTAGACACTTTAGTTATCAGAGATGGTCATAATTTATTAACTAATTGGTTAGGTACAGAAAACCCACCTTCTCTGGGAGATATATCTTCTTCTCAAACCACCCGCTAAAATATAAAATCAACACAGTAAATAGTCTCATTGATCGCGCTATTTTATTATCCGACAAACGCTTCCATCAGGCAAACATAATAATCGTAAAGACAATTCTCCTTAACAACTCCTTTCCTGATAATCTTGTCAATAAATTAATGACCACTAGACTAAAGCAACTCAGTCTTCGATGTAATAATAATGATGAAGAACGCGCTTATAACTTTGATCCGCGCAAATGTGTAACTATACCGTTTGTCATTGGTCTTAGCGCGAATTTACGATTCACACTTGAAAAAATCGGTCTTAACATAGTATATACTATCCCAAAAAAACTTGATGTTATTATAAAAAAGGGCAAAGATAGTCTTGACAAAGAAAGGGAGACTGGACTCGTTTACAGAATTAATTGTGACGAATGTAATGCTTCATACATTGGACAGACGAAAAGACACAAGCACGTATAAAAGAACATCAAAACGACATTAAAAAGAACGAAAATAATCACTCGATATTAAGCAAGCACCGTACATCTTGTGGATACAACTTTAAATGGTCCGAAGCCAATGTATTACATAAAGAAAAGAATATTAAAAAACGTGAGATAGCGGAGATGTTTTTTATAAAAAGACAGTCTAATATCTTAAATCTACAAAGAGACATGGATAATTTGAATCCGATATATGACAGCATTATTTTTAACTTATAACTCATGTTTATAATTTTAACCTCTATATACTTCTTAATTTATCAGTTGCTTGTTTGTTCTCGACAGATTGACATCTCTTGTCATATTTCTCTAAACTTACATTTCTCAATTTTACATCTTACATTTTAATCAATTTTTATCTACATGATCGAAAAAATTGTAAAACTCGTAATCTACTCATCAAGTAATGTGCCATATCATCGTTTATATCAAATATGTAATTATTCGTACTATTTTATATTTAATGTTTGTCTTGTCATTTCTTAACAATAATTTTTAAAAAATTTGTTTTAGTTTTTTGACTCATGATCTTTTCTTCAAAAAACTTCATTGTTTAAGAATATTATTATAAGTGAGATGTATATATGAAAGCGCATAGGTAATCTATATTGTGATTTTATCTTATCTATTCATTCTGTAAAATCGATCGTCTATTATTTATGTTTCTGTAATGATTTGTTGTAGCCTAATTACTTGAGAAAGACCCAATCCCTAGGGTCGAAACGTCGTAATAAACGTTAATCTAACATTAGCCAATTGCGTCGATATAAATACAGAATTTTTTCTTAGAAAATTATTTATCTATATTTATTATTGCTTTGTAACAAAAAATATTTAATATGAACTAAAAACAAAAAAATGCAACTCACATAAATGTTATAATGATGACATTACGCACCGTCTCTGTGTGCGTAAGTGGAGGAGGAAAAACGCAGGTGTGCACGGGCTCGAAATCGCATTACTGACTCGAATTTTATCAAAACAGAAAACGAGTACAAAGAATACGTTTTCACGAAAAAAATAAAAAAAGATCAAAAGTATCTGTACTCTTTTTTATTATTGAGAAGGAGTACATGTAACTCTTCAAAATAGTACGTGTCTAGTCACTCTACTCGGGACGCGCGATCGCGATTATATTAACGATTACATTAGTCTGCACAATTAATTAGCTACCGCGATTCTTAAGTATCGACGTAACGGCTATTGAGACGGATATTTCACAGTTCATTCGTTTGAAGCAGCAAACGAAGCAGTAGCGGACGTTATCATAATCAATCGCAATGCCAACGCTGTTTCCGGATTCTTTGGGCATTAACGAAATGTATTTCCTGCGAATCGAACATATTTAATTAATTGCACTGTTCTTTGTTAATAATCCCGTAATTTCGCGTCCGTCCATATTTATTGCCTACTTGACTTTACAAACTGAAATGACATGAAGTCTAATAAATATTTCCTCGCGGAGCAGAAAAATTGTTTATCTAAATTATTTTAGAATTTATTATAATTCCATATCAGCTCTCTCTCTCTCTCTCTCTCTCTCTCTCTGTCTCTGTCTCTCTCTTAATTAAAATACTTAAATTAACCGAGCAATAAAAAATAAAACTATGAAAAGCAAAAGCAAATTGTAATACGCGATGTTAACATAATTACGAACTTAAGTACGCAAATTCTACACGATGGCATTGATCAACTTTGGTCATTTACAACTAACTGGAAATTATTGCGACCTCGACATTTTCATATTAGACTTTATTATAATTAATCCCCAGGTATTATGTATTACATTGTAAATATGGTGGGACACTATATAAAAATTAACAGGAAAATAGGGTAATATATTAATTAAATATATGAAATGAACATATCATGTAATTATAATTAGGTACAATATTTTAATGTGAATAAAATATATTATAAATTATAAAATTTTATTGGCATAATAATGTTATATATAAAAAATGAAAAGATTGTTATTGTTAAGATTAATAATTACATTTACTGAAAAAAATAATGAATGAATTTGATCGAACATTTATTAAGAAAAAGTATGGAATTTTGGAAACGCTTTACATACAAGAAATTCCTCATCGAAATGTTGTTTCTCGTTTTACTTTTCCTTGCATAGGCAATATAAGAAAAACGAGATTTATCTCGAAAGTAAAGCAAATCCAGTTTGCAAATATTAAAATTGGATCGATTGCAAAATTGGAGCATAGCGTCGAATATATCCGCATGATCGAAACCTTATGACCTAGGACTTCTCAAACAAGCGAGTTTTGTATCGCAATTTGATCCTGTTTCATTATCGTTCGCAATCGTTATCGCAGCCTTGTTGCAACGCGATGAGGCAATTACGATGGTGTGCACGGGCGCATCAGGTGCGCCGGCACGCAGCTGGCGAAAGGCCCGGCGCGGCGCGGCGGGTCTTAGGAGATTTGTGGACAGGAAGATGATCGTAGCTCGTGGGCTTAGCCCGTGCAAACGCGCAAGTCGATCTGGTAGCTGGATTTGCGGGATCGATGGACCGTCGCGTCGGCCGGCTGGCCGGCACGCCGAATTCGCGGGAACGAACAGACAACGGATCGATAACTTGACTCGCCGCAGCGACGCGGCGGTCCCCGACTTAAGCCCGAAATCGATCGGAATCAGTATCTACCTTAGCCATTCTCTGATTCCGCCCTGTTAATTGGCCGGCTCTGCGTCCCTCAAGATTAATGACTTTCATAAGGTGAATGCACCGGTATCTGACGCTTTGAACCAGTGACTCTCAGCCACCGGTTTTCCGGCGAATTGTTACTATCACACACACACGAAAAAAGGAAAGAGCTTATTCTATTACATAAATATGAATATACCGATAGCAAATATCATTTGCAACAATGACAAATTTATAACAATCACATTAATAATAGCGACAATAAAATATACACCATAAAAAGTAAATCGGATATTATTTATCGGGAAAATTGATCATCGCTTTATCGAATATGTATTTATTTTCACATATGAAAAACATACAACGTTAACATGTCGCCGTTTAATCGTTGCCATTCATTCGGTTTGCAATAGGACGACCGAGATACCACGGGAAATAGAGAACGATGGTTAATGGTGAAAGTTAAACGGTGACACGTTCGGAATATTGTAGGACACATATGTCCCAAATTTTTCATCCCCTCACGCGCGCGCGACACGCGTCCTACGGTAATTCCTATTTTTATTGCCGTGAAAAGTGCGTGTTTGTCGTCGGTTTAGAGAAGTTGCCAAAGCCTGACTGACATGACACTAATTTGGGCGTCATCGCGAAATGTTTCTAAAAATATCTCGTACATTCTAAATTTCTTGGAGTGAAATCTCACTCCAAAGAGTGAAAATACTGCCACTTTGAAATTTGAGTGGCAGTATTTTCACTCGCTTGGAGTGAATTTTCACTCGTTTGGAGTGCAATTCACTCCAAAAAATTTAGACGTATTTAGAAATCTTTCGTAATAATGATAAATTATTGAACTTTCCAATACCGCATTATTTTGAGTATTTTATCTCTGATTTTATTTTATTTTTGATAGTACTCGCTAATATGTCATTCATCTGTAAGATACTTATATCCCCCTCAACTTCTTTACTGCTTACTCTACTATTTTTTTTCCAATTAATAAAGTTGTAAAAAAATAATACTTGAAATGTATAGCAGTTTTTATAACAATTTTCTCATGAAATTTCTCTTAACATTCGCAGTTGATTATATCTTCGTTGCTGGTAAAATACCTTACGTTGCATAAGTTCTTTTCGAACATTCTGATTTCATAGAGCAATAATGCTTCACGCATTACGCGAACTCTAATTTTTCGATACGACCGAACATCCGACATGATCACCAATTAAATCGCTTTGCGGTGCGTCTTTCACCCCGAGGGAGACGAGAATACGGCAACATTTTGAGGGCTCCGTTACGAGTGGCTCGCGGTCGAACCAAGGAATATATAAATTTTAACGGCGACTAACGTCGCTTTTTAATACTGTGCGGGCCAGTTTTGGTCGGAAGTTAGTGCCTTTCCTAGTACAGCGATGATCCTCTTCCCGCGGTACTTCTCTCGCTCGTAATCGTCGTCGGCGACCGGCATTCGCGGCTTGTAATCAAATCTCGTTGCTTCCCGAAACTGACTTTTAACTCTTAACTAGTGGTATAAATGTGTGATCATATTTTTTGTAGGTGTAAGATTTTTTAAAAGAATTTGGGACGGTTTTTTTTTTTCAGAAATACTTGTGGAAATATCTTAAATAGAACACGACGAAAGTATTTATTGCAAATTATATTATATATAGTATATTCAAAGTTCAAAGCTTGATATTCAAAGTTTAAGTGCCAAATTTTTCAATACACAGAATTGAGAAATATCAATGAATCATATCTATTTAGTAAATTTTTCTCAAAAGATTTAAAATTTTTAAATAAATTTTCGGGAAGACTAGTGGAAAAGTGGGCTCTCTCTCTCTCTCTCTCTCTCTCTCTCTCTCTCTCTCTCTCTCTCTGGAATATTCAATATAGTTACAAATTACATAAAATATGGTGCGATGCATATGAAAGAATTGTGCTTGAATATGTATTGAATTGTATTATATTTACATAATTTGTAATAAAAATTACGAAAATAAAATTTACTGATTGCGTTTTAAAATGTAATTTATATTTGAATTATTTAATATTGTTGATTGTAACAGTAAATATAAAAAAAAATTGATAAAACGTGATATACATTTACGAATTGAAACACATTTCGAAGGTATTTCTTTGAACCACATCGTATTGCGAAAATCCAGAACAAGCAGAGAAACCATGTGTTACGTCAAGAAAACAGAAACATGAGCGTTCGCCGGAATTGCCGGACCACCTCAACGCGCGCATAAATTCATATTTTATCGCGGGATGCATAATATATGCATTATTTCAGCATATTTTAGACGGCGCTTTTTAGATGCTTTTGTGCATATTGTTCGCGCATTTAAAACTCAACCGCAAGTATTTTGTAAACGAGCATAATTACTGTTCGTATTCTCTAATTTCAATTTTAGATTTAACGTATTTCGGATTCTTCATTGCTGCGAAATTAAAAATCGCTGCGCGCATTTTAATATATGTAAGCCTGGTTAAAAAAATATCTTGGGGTATCTCTATTAATTTAATTTCTTGGGATAAAATTTTGTCATTACGAAGTGATGTTTGTTATAAAATATTAATTGCTTGAGCGATGTCACACGATGTCGAGGTTAAACCAGGGACTCGTAAATTGAAATTAAAATCAGTTAATTGATAATCCCGCGATAGAGTATCGTCCAACTAATTAAATCGGTAATTAAAGGCCGTAAGAAAGATCGTGGATGGAGGAAACGGGGGCGGCAAAGATCTTCTTCTGGATATTCCCTTGGAAGGAAATAAGCTACTGTTAATTTATCGTAATCGTTCGGTGTGACTAAGTAAGTGAGCGACGCCTCGTAATATTCTTTATTAAAATATCGAGCTGCTACTTCTTCCCGCGTCTGCTAGATTTTATTCCCGAGACACTACTCATTCTCGAAAGTGCATCTCCGGGCGAGAAACGATCTGAATATTATTAATACTTGCACATTTATTGTATTTTTAGTTAATTGTTCCTTTTATTGTATCTTATGTAAACGATACATATTACATTATTCTCAAAATTTTCAGCAAATCTCTGCTGTTGGAGTCGAATACAGTCGTTGTTTTTTAGTTTATTTACTTATTTTATTATATAGAATAAAATACTAACGAGTAATGGCATTCGCTTTGCGCTGGCATTAAAATCTTTTCGGCACGCGTTCATTCGGAAAATCAGGGAGAAACGGAAACTTTTTTCGTCTTCCGCCGACGTCCGAGGACAGAGGTGACGTTAATTCCCGGCGACAGGGGCAAAACGCTTCTCCATCCGGAAGGATACCGTTTCGATCGATACACGCGTGTACCGGGGATGTGATGGTGGATTCGTAATCGCATCACGAGGCGATATCTCGATTCGTTTAATCGGACGAAGGCGACGACGACGAGCAAGAGCCAGATGGACATCGCAAAAGTTGCCCTCTTCCTTTTATATGCCCTGCCCTTTTACTACGGATTAATTAGCTTTTTCGTGAGTCAGCGTGACAGATCGTGAAGAGGACGAGAAATGACGTGACTTTCCCTAACTTGACGCGAAAGAGATCTGCCGAAAGTGAGATCAGAGTACAAATCAGATTTCTGTATTTTTATCTTATTCAATTTTCTACTTAATTTCAAACTTTCCTCTTCTTTTCACATTCATATACTCTTACATATTTTCTTTTATTTGTAGACAAATAATTTGTACTAGAGTACAAATTAGAACTTATGCAAATTAATTTAACCAAACTGACATATCCCCAATGAAAAATTGGAGAAAGTAGGAAATAGAGAGAAGGGAAAGTAGGAAAGAGAGGGAGAGAATGAGAGAGAGAGAGGGGGGGGTGCAGCCTGGTGATAAAAGTCGAGCATCGCCGGACGAATAATCGTTTTTCATAAATAACCATCGCGATAAATCAATTCAATGCCGGGACTCTTTGGATTTCCAAATAAGCAATAACTGCCGAAGTGCGGGGACGGGAAAATGAAAAAGCGCGGGCCAATGGATCTTTTTTTTTTTTCAAAAGGAGTGGGGAGGAACCCCGGCAGAGATAGGGGTGAGGCGCTAAGTGGGTCAGTACCGGCACAATGCAGCAGACATGCAACAAAAAACACGTTGTTATACGGACCGCAACGGAGATGCGCTCGGTGCATACGCATTTTATCCGGACCGATATACCTGATAACGAGTTCTAAAAAAGAAAAAAAAATAACTCGCTCTACAGGAAATGGATATTGAAATGCGTATTCTCGGCGAGGAGGTCGAAGTAGGCCGGATATTGAAATATGCTTTTGCGTGGGGGATCGCGGTTGGGGTTCGATGGAAGTCTGTATATTTTGAACAAAGACGATTTTTTTCGCGAGGAAGGATCCGTAAATTAGGAAGAAATTAATATTTTTTTTATCAGTTTTAAGTTTAAAGAGAAAATGAGGAGAGACCGAAAAACATTTTAATACATCTTTTTGAGAATTTTTTTGCTACAGCTACGGTTGAAAATTGTTTGATTGTATAACTACGATTTTGAATCTCTTGTTTTATTAGCCATTGTATCACGCTATTTTCTATTTTTCATTAAAATATTGATGAAAGAAATAAGAAATGAAAGAAGTTTGTTAACACACGCCTTTACGGACGTATCTTCGTATACCGAGTAAAAAGTAATCTTGAAGAGGAAAGGCTAAATGTAGATCTAGGGCAACAACGTCTGTCTCGATCTCCTCGATCGTTTCGGTAGAAACGGTTAGCGAGAATTCGCTCGTGCGACAGAGATATTATTTTTCATAAACGCGGCATAAATGGCCGTTTCGCGTGATTGCGTGGACCCTTGGAGGAGTACGCGAACGAAGATCCACTCTGTACAGGATCTACAGGATGAATTTCTATAGTTACGTTTTCATGAAAGTTACAAAAGGCCGCGTACGAGGCTATTTTTCCAACGATATTTTTTTAGATAAACTCATAACTTCTCCCCAAATATCTAAAACTACATAATACAAGTGTCTGCAATATTATGATACAAACAAGTAAAAGTATTTCTAGTATCGAACGCGATGTTTAGTATGACGTTGCTTTGCTTGCTCAAGATAATTAAGAATTAATTAAGACTAAGCAGATCATTCGAAAACTGGAATTACCCAGCCATGTAAATATTTTCGCCACGGTATCCTAAGCATGCATTTAATCGCGAGGAGAGGGAGGAAACTGCTACCGCGCGAATTCGTTTACTTTCTATTACTCCGTTTTTATCAGGGGATGAGATCATTATGCGAGCCCCCTTACCACTCCGCGTAGCGTCTTGCATCACCATTTTTTTTCCAGTCAGGCTCCAGCCGGAGAGAAGCTTCTCGCCTCTCCGTGCGACAGTAATTTTACTTAATTAAATTCCGTTCTTTCCGCCTTTGGTGGCGCGACCCCTCGTCGTTTCGGGCCGGCCACCACGGACTAACCCCACCTCTCCTCCCTAGAGCAAATGCCGCCTTTTCCTAACGCGTCACCCGCTGTATCGCCACTGATTTTTTTCCTCCCGCTCTGTCGCTCCGTTCTTGCTTCGTCGTCGCAGCTTCAAACGATTTTTCTCGGTGGGTGATCTCAGCCATCGGAAGAGACAGATACTCTTCGAAATAAAAGGGGCGGATCTAGAAAACTTTCAAGAGGAGTGCTGGAACAATCACAAATTATATTTTTAAAGAATAGATTTTATTGTTTATTTTTATTTTTTCTATTTGTTATTCAATAGGATGAGCTTTTGAACATATTATATATTAGTTTATTTCGATAGCTTAAAAGTTAAAAAATTAAAAATAAGTTTTAATTAATCTTTAATCGAGAATCTGTTTTAACGTCAATTAAAATAATTATAATCTGGTTACAATAAAATATTATCTGGTTACAATAAATATTATCTGGTTACAATAAAATTATTGTAACCAGAAACTTTAATTTTCCTAAATTGCCAGTAAATAATTGTAAGACGACCCAACTGGCAAGAGATGGTATTCTATTTATCCCCCAACACGGGGGGGACGGAGGAGAATCTTATAGATGCTTTAGCATTATTAATATTAAATTTATTACTCGTAGAGGATCACAATCCGTATGGTTGATACGTAGTGATAAATAGAATACCATCTCTTACCAGTTAGGTCGTCTTACAATTTATTTTACATGTTAATTATTTACTGGCAATTTAGGAAAATTAAAGTTTCTGGTCATTATACACCTTGACTGAAAAATGGTGTCACACGAAACGAACACGTTTTCTTAACATCATCGGCTGTTGCGATAAATATTATCACATGCCTCGATGGTCGAACTGGCTACGACGCCCGCACGGAGTATAGGGAGGTCCAGGTTCAAATCCTGGCTGAGGTCATATTTTTTGCAACAAATTTTTTAACAGTTTCTTGATGGGAGGAGGTTAGGGGGACGGGGGAGAATCTTATAGATGCTTTAGCATTAATATTAAATTTATTACTCGTAGAGAACCACAATCCGTATGGTTGATACGTAGTGATAAGTAGAATACCATCTCTTGCCAGTTAGGTCGTCTTACAATTTATTACATAAAATTATTGTAAACGAAAGAGTTAAATATTTTAATTGTAAAGATTAATGGATTGTAGTTTGATTGTAATAGGTATGATATATTGCGTGTCATGAATCTCTTATATACGGCATGCCTCTTAAACTCTTTATATTGTAGGAAGGCTAGAAAGCCTTACACGTGTTAAAGTATCTCGCTGTCGGTACATTCTCCGTCAAGGCGTTCGCCGAATAATATCATGGGCAATGATTTACATTTAATAGCAGGGTAAAAGCGCGGCAAGATGTCAGTGGAGTCATAACGAGGGAAGAATGTGTCTATCGCGGCTTTCGCAGTCGGGATAACGTTTACGGTTGCTCGTTAAGCGCCGTAAGAATTAAAGCAGCAAAGAAGGGCTCGGCCCGAGCGAGACGGTAAGAAAGAGGAGAGAGAGAGAGAGAGAGTGAGAGCAACTTCTTATTGCCACTTCATCTGCAATTAACATTTATGGGCGCGGGTGAGTGCCGCTGGAAAAACTAATTAAATATTCTGTGACACGCCGCGAACCTTAGGGGCCGATACCTTGTACATAGCGCTATGTCGTTTTCAACCCTTGAACGCCGACGAGCAGAAGAGGAATAAAGAGATAAGAAGTCGCCAACGGGAAACATTTCACTTGGTCTGACTGGAGCCAGATTTAATTCGCAACTACGTTAGTATTTTGTAATGAGATGAATATGAATAATTAAATATTATTATCATATTGGTGATAGAAAAGAAAATTTATTTTAGTAAGATCTTTTTATTTACGCGTCAAGTTCTTAGCATCTTTCAATTTTCAATTTTTCCTGCTTACGTTGAATTTCTTCTTTTATAGCTGTATATACATTTTCTCAGCTCAAGTTTTTATAATATGTCTAATTAAATTTCCGTCATACGAAATGAGATCTAAATTTTTTAATCTCTATCAGGGAATGCGGCTACACATCTCGCGTACAATTAAATCGACCGTCATGTCGATGGCAAACTGCGCGCGGCTTTGTCGCACACCCGTTTGCGTAAAACGTACATCATCTTTCGGCGCTGATGAACGCCGGTGTAAACGCGGTATAATCGCGACGTGTTACTACCTATTTGTCGGTCGGCTCGTAACGCGGGTCGGCCAACCAACCCCCCGTGGGAGACGGGGGCGAGAGAGCGCCGAGGGTTAGCTCGCGGCATGGTCGGGCGAGAGAGTATATCTAACGGATTCGTGTGTGCAAACCACATCGGGTGGTGGTTGTCGGGCGCGCGATCCGCGTGTAAGCCCCTCACACACGATAAGCACCAGCCGATAACGGAAGAGCATCCCTCCGCGCGCGCGCGCGACCGACACCCGCTTTTCGTCTCCCCTCCGGGTTAACCCCTCGTCACGAGGGCCACCCTAGCACGACGGACGCTCTAAATTTTCGCCGATTTTCTTTAAAATCTTCGTTGGAGGGACGCGCGCGCGGACAGCCGGGATGGCGAAGGGATAAAGGCGAAACAACCCCGACGTCGTACCGACGCCCTCAACCCCCGCGCAAGGCGACAAGATAGCGCTGACGGATAGGGGCAGCCGCTGCGCCGGCTGGGGCGATGAGAGCTGTTTAGAGATTTTCGAAGTGATAACGCAGAAACACGGCCGCGAGCGCGCGTTTAAATCCGCGAGCACGTATGTGCGCCACTACCGGGGATTTTCACTGATTTAGTTTCCTCGCCGCCGTTTTTCCGCCACATTTCTCTCGATTGTTTGTCAGCGACGAAAGGGGATGATAAAATTTGCCGCTCGACCGATCAGTCAATCTTAGATCGATCTTTATTTCAGTTGCGCTCTTATGAAATATACTAATCGTTACATATCTCGCGATTTCGAATTTCTTTGTATATATTAACGTTATATAAATTTTCCCTGCATATATTTTATTTTTGAGCAAAATAGAATTTTGTATAAATTATAAATGAGCTGATGAGAGGTATCATTAGCATAGATTACCACTTTCAAATTATTTTTAAATATATATTGAAAAATGGTTTCATACACATATTTACATTTATTTTATTCTTTTATTTAATGAATTTTCTTTCTTTCAGTCACGCTATAGAACAATTATTCGATATTCGCGAGAATACACATAGAACAAATTTAAAATGCTGCATTTACTGCTTGCCTCCTACATCCAGCGAGATCAGTTTTTTCGGGATTACGGCATTGTCATCTTCCTTCAGATTTTTGATAACGATAATGCGATACAACAGCGGCTACGAAGATCCGTCTGGATTTAGTTTTCCTGGTTGTGCTTTTCGACCGCTATCCCTTTTTGACAATCGGTTTACAGCGGCGCTCCTACGCCGAGCAGCTCACGCGGATGGGTCCGTTTAACGCTATCGCGCCGTCGACATTTTCAGCGCGCATTGATCTCGACTGTCGCTTCGTTATCGATAATCTCCCGGCTGACGAAAAAAATCATGTGTCGTTTGTTTCACCGTATTTACGAGCCAATCTCAGCCGACTAAATTCCTACTATTTCGCTTACGCTAAGCGTCCTTATGTTTCTTTGTGCTTTGTTGAATAATGCTTCAGGCTTTGTTGCGACTTGAAGCATTGTTACGTGAATGCTGAAGCAGAAAACAAAATTGGTGGCAATTATTTTAAAATTAATTGAATTTTTTTTAAATTGCAGTATTTCTTTTCGTTACTGTCATTATCTTATTTTAGAATTAAAGATCTCAACAGTGTGCACTCTTTCTAATTATTAATGTTAGTACAATTAAGCCGAGATTTTAGAAATTGAAAATTATAAGTGATTAAGATGTCATTATTGATGGTTATTAAATCAAGCATTAGTATAACTTGATCTATTATGAATAATGCAACTACCTTCACGATGTCATCATATATCTTTTTCCTCCGATCCAAAAGAACTTAAATAATATCCCGCGTTGACATAACTAGAAGTAAAACTCTTCGAGATTTATCCGCACCCCAGGCAGAGCACATCGCATATCCCCGTGTCACCGTTTTTCCCACCGCTTCATAACTTCTCTCCACCATCCCTGTGCTCTTCATTTTTTTTTCTTTTTTTTTATTAAACCACCGCGCGCTATTTGTAGTCGACTACGACGACATGAGAAGCAACAACCCGCTGTAACCCTGAGATATTATGTAGCCGTGCAAACCGCGCGGTGACAAACGTCCGCCCGCCACCCCGTGCTCTCTCCACAATCACCCTCGCGCGTTACCTGCCGCGCGAACGCGCGGGGGTGAGGGACTGCGTTTTTGCGCTCGCACACAAACGATCACGATTCGCTCGTACGCACGCCGCCTGTGTGTACCACGGCAATATGGAAGATCATATGTCATGCCGGGGGTGACGGGGGTGCGCGGCGCCGCGGACTCACCGGGGGGTGGCACGCACACCCCTCTAGAGAGGGCCGGCCGCTCGTTCGTCCGTTTGTACACCCCGTCCGTTTTCAGTCCGTGCGTACACACTACACGACGTTCAGGGGTGGATAGTGTTCAAAAGAGCACACCATTCGCGGGTGGATGAGATCATTTTAGACCTGCTTTATCTGGAATATCTTGAAACGCAATTCAGAACGGTTGTTATGAAATATAACGTCGAATAAACTTAATTTCCATTCTCTACAATGGAAAATTAAACACACGTATAGTTTTTTATAGTGCCAATTTTATTCAACATTAATTTATAACATTAATTAGTAAATTTGATCGCATGATACATGTATATATATTTTCTGTGATAAGATACGATTGAATCGAAGTTAATCAGTATTTTAATAACGGCCTCATGTAAAGTTTACACATTCGCTTTTCAATTTGTTGTAGATATTATTTCTTTACTGTAATTGGATTGATCATAATAGTCCTGAATACTCCGATTTTACCACGACAGTTAAGTTTGATAAAATGTCCGATAAAATGTCTCGATGTATGTATAACGCGCGAGACTCATGGGACGATATCGAGCACCAACCGGCCCTGTGCTCACACGCGCTCGCGTAGATTGAATTCCCGCAAACGGCGATGTAACGCCGCTGGCGGAAACGAATAAGCCAAATAAAATAAATAGTAAGGGCTTTCCGCCGTACCGTTTTTCCCGAGGTGTGCGTGCGAGCGTGCACGCGCGAACCCGCGTGATGTACGCGCCGTGCGTGCGTGCGAGCGTGTGCGTCGCTGCTGCCGCCCGGTCGTGCGTGCGGCTTATTAATCTGACGCTAAAGCGATATAAAGCCGCCGCCCACGTGACAGTTACGATAGTACTTCATGCTTGCTGCAATCCTCGTGTAAGCGGCGTCGCTACCTTCGATGTTCGGATTAATCTTCTCACCGTGGAAAAATCTGAAAGATGATAGCGTGTAATGAATGATCCACAGGTTTTAAAAAATTATTCTGACAGATTTATGTCGATATTATTAACCAATTATTTATTTATTTGTAGGGAAATAGGACACAAGTATATTTTTACTTACATGACATGTGGAAAGACAATTATCTATGTAATTACCTTTGAAAAATGAACTACAAATACTAGATTATTTTATCTAAGATAAAAAAAGTAATAATTATTGATACGTTATTATTATCAGTATTACATTATTGAATATTTTGGAAGGTATTCACTATCTTTAAATAAGGAAAGCATAAAATTTGTTACAAAAATGATGTTGGAAATCCCTTTCTGAGAGATCGCGTATACACAGCGACTTTTGGGTGCGTGTAGTCGCGCGAAGGGGTGCTGGGGGTGGCTGGTTGATATAAAGCGCATAGCGCAAGTCGGCCGTGGCGAGACTCTTTGTTCGGGCAACAATATAAGGGTGAATCGCGGTCGAGGATTGTTTGCGCCATATTGTTAGGGTGGGAGGATGATTCGACCATTTATTACGCCGGCATTCCAGCCTGATAATACTAGTAACACGACTGCTAACCGGAATGCTGGGTTTATTCCTTACTGTTGTAACCAGAAAGATGTTCCTGATTTGGAACTCGCGAGTGCCAATATTTTGTCGCAGCCTACGAGAGTTATTCATTAATATTTTTATTTATTTGTGCAATCGATAGGTTCCGAAATATTCCTTGTTATGTTATATATATACAGGGTGAGTTTTTTAACCTGAAACTTTGAAATATCTCGAAAACAACGCATTTTAGAGAAAAATATTTTATACAAAAGTTTTGTGACTTCGAGGGGGACATAAGATAGGTCAAACGAAATTTTTCTAGGTTTCGGAGATTTGAAGGTGACCTTTGATTTTTTAAATGGAATTATATGATTTTTAAAATATAATATGATGCCTTTAATTATTCTGCACATAAAAGTATAATTAAGGCAGAGTTATCAAAAAATCAATAGTTTGCGAGATATTTTATATTTTATTTTGGCATATTTTGACATAAAATATAAAATATGTCGTAAACAATTTATTTTTTGATAACCGTACTTTAATACTTTTATGCACAGAATAATGAGACAAATCAATTGGTGTAAAGAAAATACATGGTTACTTTTGAAAAGAATTATGCAATTGTGCAGTTATATTTTTGAAAAGCAACTATGTGTTTTCTTTACACCAATTGATTTGTCTCATTATTCTGTGTATAAAAGTATTAAGGTACGGTTATCAAAAAATGAATTATTTACGAGATATTTTATATTTTATGTCAAAATATGCCAGAATAAAATATAAAATATCTCGTAAACTATTAATTTTTTGATAACTCTGCCTTAATACTTTTATGTGCAGAATAATTAGAGGCATCATATTATATTTTAAAAATCATATAATTTCCTTTAAAAAATCAAAGGTCACCTTTAAATCTCCGAAACGCCTCCACCTAGAAAAATTTCGTTTGACCTATCTTACGTCCCCCTCGAAGTCACAAAACTTTTGTATAAAACATTTTTCTTCAAAATGCGTTGTTTTCGAGATATTTCAAAGTTTCAGGTTAAAAAACTCACCCTGTATATATATGTATGTATGTATGTATATAACGTAATCGAATTTTTATTGATGATTAAGTTCTGATTAAGAATCTTAAATTTTTCCGACGGTTTTCCGTTTTAAAAATCACGTAGATCTCAACGACATGCTATAAATCCACCAACACTCCCGGCGCAGTCGGAGAGACACCACCACCCTCTTTCCTATCGCCATCGCGGACACAAAGGGCATCCGTGATATCCGTCCGGTAGGAGCTAATCGATGCACATTTCGCCAGGGCGATTTCCGTAATTGCGGCGACACATTAAACGTCGTGTGCATCGGCGGCGGATGCTCGTTCGTCAGGGGTGGGCACTCACAAATTAGAAGAATTCCACCATAAAAACCAGTTTCGGGGGGGGGGAGGAGGGCTGCTGGTCGAACTCTCGACAGAGCTTCGCGGAATACCGTGGCGACGGCGGTATTGTGCACCACCCGATATTAAAATGCCGGTGATTGATGTGTGTACCGTGCCGAGGGAAAGAGCGAGAGAGAAAGAGAGAGAGAGGAAAAGAGAGAGAAAGACCGCGTTACGCGATACGCCGGGGTGGCCAATGGAACGCGCGTCACCCTTCACCCCCGAAGCGGCACCTTACTAAAATACGGGGCTGTCATAACGGGGTGATATTGCGTCTTCCCGCAGGAGCCACCCTGTTTCTTTGTGACCGCCGATGTGGAGTATCCGCGGCTCTGTCGGCTCGAAAAAAAAAAAAAAGAAAAAGGAAAATAGGAAGGCATCGCGCGGCAATCGGTGTATTTATATCCGCATAAATCATTCGGCCATTGTGCCTAGTCTGCTTCCGAAGGAACGCAGCCTGCGTAAATCTCGCGATTTCCGCGATCTTTCCTGCGGCAGAAAAGGGTAGAACGAACGAAGTGAGGGTCGTGTTAAGAGCGTATCTTGTCGCGAATTATTCTATTATTATATTATAATAATATTATTATATTATTATGTATTATATTACAATAATGAACAAATCCAATTTTTAAAAGAATTTCGTATAACAAATAGATATGTAATTGTACGTTATTATATGATTAATGTATAATTTTGCATGAAAATCTTTAATTAATTACGTTACACTTAAATTAATTGTTCGTCTTTGTGTTTTTATCTTTAACTCTAATTTTCTATATCACAGTTCTCATTCAGAGAATTCTTGCCAGAATATTATTTTCTCTTTGTCTGTCGTTCTAATTTGCGTACCTAAACCGTCTCGATGGTTTTCAATCGCGGGACTTCTCTCCTCTTCAGCCCCCCTCATCGATGTTTACATCGATTTATTACGTCGTGGCTCTCCCCGAAAGCTCGCGGAAATCGAACGATCGACGAACGGTTAAGTGTGAGTGGCGAGACACCGCGGAAACCGAGTTTTGCGGTGCTAAAATCAATTCCGTGTTTGCCTGTCAATTTGTCGCTAATGGCCGGCCAGGTAACACCTGATGATAACGCGCCATTCCCTGGCAGTTTACCTCGAATGTCGATTTTAGTATTGGAGCATTCAGGCACGACACGGCTGACCCTCCTAGATTAGCGCTCTCCAAGCAGAATACTAGAAATACCGGGTGATACATTTTTAAGACAACGTCTGCGATAGTCTCGTAATCTTTACAAAAGATTCCTAAAGTCCCTCTTGCTATTATATTCACAATTTGCATCTTTAATGCGATACAATGATAAAGCGGAAACGTTTAATGTTTTTCATAATGAAACTAAGATTTATTATGATATAATTCCAATTTAAAATTGCGAATTGGTTAATGACATAATAGAAAAATATATACAAATGAAATAATACAGGAAAATTCTTGCGTTTTTTTGAATCTGGATGCATTTTGCATTTTTCCAGGCCATCCGGAAATCGTCGACGGAAACGAATTCATCCGGTAACGCGATAAACATTGGATGTTGCGAGAAGCAAAAACAATAACGATTGTTCGCGGGCGATGCATTTAACGTGATAATTAATAATATAATGTCGTAATTACGTTCGATGTAATAACCAATAGTGATGTTGAATATCGTATGAGTTTAATGTTTGAGCCATCCATTTTTCCATTCCACGCCTATTAAAATAAAATATTAACGGTGGAAATGCATGTGTGTGTGTGTGCGTAAAATGGGAATCATTAGCGAGATTCCTCTATAGTGATGATGAAAATAAATTTCGTTGCATAATAAACGTTTCTTGCGCTCGAAATTTCTCCCCAAAATATTCGATTACTTTTTCAATTTTATCATTTTCAACAGTTACCAACTTTTCTATATAAATTATTAACATTCACAGCGTAATATATTAGATATGTACGAAATAAAAGGAAATTTAGATTTAGAAGTTTTACACTAAAATTTTGCATAACGATGAATGTGTTGATGACAATATTGTAAAAGTACAACAAATCAAAAATATTTAATGCGTCGATGGACTTGCATACATCGCTTGAAAAAAGTTATGTACTATTTATTACTCTGTGCGATGCGCAGTATTTTTTGCCACAAAAAAATTATATATCTCCGTTATCGCGCGAAGCTTGATGTTTCATTTACATCACATCACTCTAAAACATTTATTACGACATATAAAATAAACATCGGTATTTTTAAAATATCAATTATTTATTATCTCTTTTTTTGCGCGTTCGCGGTATGTGATGTAATCTTAATGTAGCCTTTATAATTTTATATTTGTACAGCACGTGCATACTTCACTTATATCTTATTGATACCTCCATAACATTTCATAATAATGAAATGTTTTATACCGCTTATTATTATTCTAAAAACATTACATATAAAAATATGATTTTCTTGTTATTTTGTAGTTTTGGTATTGTAAATGCTTTTTTAAATAATTTGACGTTAAATCACGATGGCTTTTCTAATATTACGGTCCCAACTAACTACAACTTAAAAAAACTTAATAGATAACGTCGAAAAATAGAAACAGAATTCAGAATCTGTCTTTTAAAACTGAAAACGAGAAAGAAAGAAGATAATGATATTAAAAAGCACTAACTCTCTTTCGGAGAACGAATACAGCAATGCAGATGATGTACAATACCAATGTTATATAAACAAAAGTATTGACAGTTCTGTTAAATTTAGCTATCCCTACACGGAAAGAATGGTTTTGCTGAAATATTTAAAAATTTGACCAGATACAGATCTGAAAACAACTTTGTTGGGTCATCAAAATAATTATGTAGGACGCCCAAAATAGTTGCTAGAGTATCAAAACTTTTTGCAGCATTATCATCATGTTTAAGTGTCCTACATAGTTACTTTGGATGGTCTAATAAAATTATTTTCAGATCTGTGTCTGGTCAAATTTTTAGATATTTTAGCAAAACTGTTCTTTCTGTGTAGTTGTAATGCACGTGGAATGAGATTCGGATGTCACAGCACGGATACAATTTCAGTCTGGTTTGATGCGTTGTTCCGTAATGGTTGATTTTTCGCCATTGTTGTTTCCGCTTTCTTTTTTTTTTTATGATCGAAGAGCGGGTTAATGCACCGACGTCCTCGTAATTTCGGCAACGGCACATACTCGCGTATCTTTTAGCGCTTGCGAGAGCGAATCGTTACGTAATGGCCGCGTATATACGCACATATAGGGCGTATACGATTAATACGGCGCCTATCAGTTTTTCATGGAGAAATAATCCTCTCAGTGGGGATACGTCATATTGCCCGCGTCACGAGGTGGAAAAAGGCAGCACGTGTTCCGCG
Organism: Aphaenogaster floridana; assembly: GCA_003063835.1. Taxonomy (NCBI): domain Eukaryota; kingdom Metazoa; phylum Arthropoda; class Insecta; order Hymenoptera; family Formicidae; genus Aphaenogaster; species Aphaenogaster floridana. The sequence continues at coordinate 277,649 of NJRP01000135.1, read as the reverse complement.
ACCGAATTTTACATTTCGCCCGGCGGGCGAGCTCGCAATGCGAAAGAGCACGCGCGGCTTCTCACCCTGTGGCCGAATAAAAATGAAAATATAACGCGTATGTAATATCTGGATTACAATACGATCGGTCGGTGTTGTTTCGGAAAATATTTGCGTTGCTTTTTGTCGAGAGAAACGCCGTCGAATTTCAGTGGTCTATGTATATGAAGATCTCGCATTTCTTTGTTTACGATTTGTTTCTTTTTTCGCGTGTCAGCGAATTTGAAAGAAAAATTACTATTTGTATTGGATATTAAGTGCAGGCACCAAGATAGAGATTAGTGTAAATAATAATGATAAACTTTATATTATTCAATTTCTTGTAGTAATCTTTCAAGCAACAATCGTATGATAAGTCAAGGTTTAATTTTACTTCAAGATTTCAATTTAAGAATTTATTTTACTTTTAATCAAACTCGAAGTCCGACTTTGATTTCTTTACCAATTTCTTTTGCAAGATAAAGGAGAAAATCAAGATTTGCATTATAGCACATTGAATAATTTTAGCTGTTGTGTGTATATTTTTATTTTATGTTAATTTCGTGTGTATGTATATATATATACAAGATATAATTATTAATTTGTATATATAGTTAATTTTGTGCATGTGCGTGTGTATATACAGAATCCAAAAGCGATTACTAGGAAATATTTTTGCGCGAGCGATCGGGAAACTGCTCTCTATCACGCTCTCGCGTGAGAAGCGAGGATATGCAAAGAGGTTTAAAATGCGCCGCGTAAAAGGCGGCTTAACACCCCCGTAACCCGACTGCTGGAAAAAGACGAGAAATTTGTATTTGTCGGCTCGTTTCTCGCTTTTACGAGAAGCATCTATCCACACGAACAACCCCTGTCCGCCCCTTCCCCCTTCGCTATCTCCCAGGTTCTCACGTTGTACATCGCTATGCAAACTCCTCCGCGATCTCATTCTCGATAGGATGCAACCAACCCTCGCGACGCCCCTGTGGCATTCGTCCTTCACGAGAGCTTTCGATGCCTCTTTCCATTTTTTTCTCGCTCTTACAAGATTTTACGAGATGCGCTCGTAACGTCGGAAGAGCGACCGTCAGATCTTCTGGAGAAATGTGGGACTAGCGACGATGCGAGTGACGACAGTTGAATGCAAGGAGATAGCACTTGCTCATTTCAAATTTTATTCGTGGATGCGCAATATGGATTAGCTTCGAATTCGATTTTAAATGATTCGAGTAAAGCAATAAATATATAGCAATGAGCCCTTTATACATAAATTTTTGGCAAAGAAATTATATATTTTTTATATGGAGACGATTATAAGAATTTTTTAAGAGATATTTGCGTAGTCGATTTTTAAAATGAATTTTTAAATTATAAAGTTAATAAAAACCGAGCATGTGAACGGTCAGTCTTTTGAAGTAAAGTGACTTGTACACAAAAATTATTCCTAATGCTGGCATTTATAATAAAATAAGAATCAGTAAACTCAAAATGAATACATAAATATTCCGTTGCTGTATTATTGCATTCGTCATTTTTTGGTTAAATCTGTTTTAAATGATACATAAATTTCTCTAATTTTTCTGAGCGAAAAAAGCGTCGTATGAACTATATTTTACTTGAATCTTTCCACGACACTAATAAGCAAAGTCGTATTCACATTTCTTTCACATTTTCCGAACATCTTGTCACATTACTTTCGTTCTCCCAAATCACCGAAAATAGATTTCAGCTTTCGAGTGGAATACTACAGAATGGGTTAGCCCATTATTCTATTTTCAGAAACTGATTTATAAATAGGTAGGGGAAACCGGGGCTAGTTGTTACAAGGGGCAGGTTGTTACAGTTGTCTTTTTTAGTTGCCAAAAACCGCAGCACATTCTTATAAATATGATATGTGACTTTCATTCTATTATTTCACTTATATTAGTTTGGCAGCCATGTGCACTATAGAAGACGCGCTACGTCTGTTTATGTGATTTTTATTATTGTTGAAAGTAAATATTTCATTTTGTGAATTGTTTGTTTTATTACATACTTAAGTTGAAGGTATGTTATTATCCTTTTGTATATTTCTTTTGTGTACATTTATTATAGTTGTAATAACACGTTTTATTTGAATTGTTATATGTACTGGTTTTCGATCTGTATTTTCTCGAATCAAAAATGGCGGATTGGGGCTCGTTGTTACACTTTGATCGGGACTAATTGTTACAGTGCAACAACTTACCGTATAGAATCTTAAAAATCATTCCTTTTTCTTCCGCAGAATGGTGCGATTTTACAAAAGAAAGACAGACAGAGGATCTGTGAGTGCAGAAACGTATTAAAAAAGCAGCAAATGCGTTACTACTCTGATGAAGAATCTATATCTAAAATTCTTTTCTCTTAAAATTCTTTTTTTACTTTTTTTTAGTTAATAATAACTAAGGAAAAAGTACCATGTTTTTGTAAGTTTCAGTTTTGTATCCTAAAAATTAATATTTTGTGTGAAGTATTTTATGTTGATTTCTTCGTAATATTGAATTTGCTTTTATTATATATGCGTACATTTGAGATGATATTATAAATGTAACAATTTGCCCCAGCTCAGTAACAACTTGTTCCACAGTGGGGTAAGTTGTTACAGTTTACCTGCTGACGGGAAATTTTAATTTTTAATGTTTAAAAACATTGATACAAATTTTTAAAAAATTGACTATGTAGTTAAAAGTGTACTTGAATCAATGTATAGGTATTTATTGATTTAAATGTATACATTATTCCGGAAGAAATTTTAATAAAAAATTGTAACAATTAGCCCCGGTCTCCCCTACAACATTACGTACAAACTCGAAGCTCGAAAGAGTACACAAGAAAATTGGTTGTTTTATAGGATATGCCGTATTGAACTATCTCATTATATAAAAAATCGCGGTATTAGAATAATATCAGCGCATGTTAGAATCCATATAAACGAATAAAAGGACAGCGTCTTAACATCCTAAAAGTGTGCTTTAGTCTAATAATTTCGCGCAAACAATTATTATAATTTATCGTTTAACATTTAGTTTATCGAAGTGCTTCTAACACATTCTAGTTTTCGTTGCATTTTTTAACATTTCCAAATTTATATATATTTTTGATATCTTATGACGAGAGACAACCAATCTTGACTTCGTACATCTGTCACAATAAGATGTTTAATTATTCCCGACCGTGATTCGAAACGAGTTAATCTGCCATGCGTTCTCTCTCTCTCTCTCTCTCTCTCTCTCTCTCTTTCTCTCTCTCTCTTGTCCTGACTTGTTTGCGGATGCTCTACATCCATGGCCGCCCATCATTATCCGCGTTTTCGCGCGCAATAAATATCAGAGATCGCATGATCGCCCGGAGTGTCACGTTTATCGGGACCCGGCTCGAATTTTCCGCTTTGATGCGACATGCACCGAATCATGACTCTTCCGACAGTCGCCGTCGCCGTCAACGGTCTCGATATTATCGACGATGACGCGCGCCCGCGTGTATCAGATTTTCGACATTCGAAATTCGCACCTAGCCGGAGGGCAGGTGTGACGGTGCCCGCTCACGCTCGCGCTCGATACTTTCGGCAAAAGCTTTCGCCGAAATATAATCCAGCGCGGGGTTAAATTACAGCCGCGGCGGCCGGTCGGCCGCGCCGGACGGATATTTCAATTGACAACGTTATTCCGAAACGGTTATGGACCGATGCGAGTTGCGTGTACGGATACGCCTGTACGTGCCGCTTTCGTCGTCCCTTTCGGATTCTACGGACGTGTCCCGTGTCGACGAAGCGACCTGTCCCTCTCTCTCCCTCTCTCTTTCATCCTGTATGGCTGTTGGGTGATTTTTTTTTTACTTCATTCGCCGCGCGTATCAATCGCCGGCCGCAACGCTCCGAAACGCGATTTCGATATTCCGCCACCGTATGGAAAACCTTGTAACGACGTTACGTCGTTCGCCATTTAACGGTGGGATTTTTAATGCGATTGCGACGAACGCGCCGAGCGAGCGAGCTGCAATCGCGCGCGAGTCCGCGGAAATGGAATTCGTTTGAGATAGATAGTAAGATTGATTCGGTTGTTACCTGTAACTGGCTTCGTTCATCGCGTCGAATTTATTTATCCTCTCTTCTTCCACTTTTTGTTCGAAAGCGAAATCTATCGAAAGACATCTCGATCTATCTCTTTCTGTTCAACTCTCCCGTAAGCAAGTCGCTCTTGTGTGTCGAACATGTTTCGGTATTTTAGTTTACTTCAATAAAAGTCTCTCTTTGATTTTTGTTAAATAATTATATGATTCCAAGTATATGAATTTAGATAAGTTAAGAAAATTTTTATGCAATTTTCTGATTGGTCGAAAACATTTCTAAATTTATTAATTGTTAACAATGAATTTTTAAGATGAGAATTTCTAATGAGATTCTCCTGCGATTCGTCGCTACTTTAAAATCAAGCAAAGTTGACGGATTGAAATAGGCGAGTAAATTTTGACTATGGCTAAATGATCATTTAATTATCAAACATCCGCGTAACATCCTGATTATAATATTCTCCACTACATTTAGAGAAGTGCTTATATAACTGTAGCTATATTATAACGATAAACTATAATAGCGAATATTCGTCGAGGATATTCATATAGGTTCGAAATTCGACGAAATACACGAAATAATAATCGGCAGAATTGGCATGCGGGATGTCTAAACCTCGCTGTTGCAAAGTGTGAAATACGTTAAATCGCCAAAAAAAAAGAACAAAAAAAATTCGGGGTCGGAACGAGAAAAAACATATCGCCGTCATGGCGCTAAATTGTCATGATATTTTTTTCCAATATATAACGGATATTTCGCTCGGCGTATATGCCCGCCAGAAAGGTCGGCGCATTATTGTATCTTTGCACACATAAAATACAAATGCAGTTAATCTTCGTGAAAGCGGCTGATACGAATAAACATGAAATATTAATGTATCCTCCTGTCATTTTCGCATGGCTCATACTTTTCTATTTGTCACTCGTTGTGATCACACATCTCTCTTCCAAGATTTTATATCTATTATAAAAATATAGTTCTGTCAGCATATTATTTATTAACAGATGGTTTAAGCTGCAAAATTTTACCCGTTAAATCGCTTAATATTTTGACAGTTTGTCTATATTGGATTTTTATTCTATTTTCCTATGATATGAAAATTAGACTCTCTCTCTCCTGCTGTCGACGTACATACAACGTTTCTGAAACAGTAATTCTTGAATATATGGAATAAAAAGGAGTGCGTCACACAAGTCTGAAATTAGGGTCGGAAAGATTCGGTAGGAAAAAAGAGCGAGATTGGAAATTAGCGCGTCTCGGGAAAATTCGCGTTTTCTGGTGCGGACGGAAAATGAGCGGCCGAGCCCGTCCGTTTGCGTTTGCGGCCGGACGATCATTCGTGGGTCAATCAACGTTCGTGCTTGCACATACACCAGAAGCAGAGTTCGGTTACCGCGAGACAGATAAATGGAAAGAGAGAGAAAGAGGAGAATGGGACAGGGGGAAAGAGAGGGAAAGAGGCAATGTCGAGAGCTTGCTTTAAATCCGATAGCTCTGTGCGGGATAACCACTGGCTTTTATTAATTAATAACAAATGTATCCCGGAATGAGTTCAACATCAAATAAAATGATATTCCTGTCGGGTAATCCGGTCGCTCTCTCCCACTCTCCCGTCGACGAGGACCTATTCATATCGCGGATTTTCAGCTGCGAATATCCACGTCGAATTTCGTACTGTTCAGAGCGAACGGAAAATAGAAACACGTATCAACAGTAAATAATATCGAATTGATAAATATTGAGCTGCATCTTATTTTATTTCATCTGCTTGATAATATTACTTTACGTGCGACAATATATTTTAGAATAAATTGATAGACTTAATGAGAATATTTGTATGATAGAGAAAAAGAGAGATATGATTTAAGTTTGTATCATTTGCAACATAATTTTACATAGATATTTCAGTTTTAAGATCAAAATTTTTGGAGTCGTGTGTCAAATTTTGACGAAAATCAGATAATTGTATGAAATAAATGATATATTTTCTTGATTGTGAAAAGAATTATAATACTTGATATAAATCTCAAAAAAACATTTATCAAACATGTTTAAAATAGAAGTTATCATTTAATCTTTTATATATTTTAAGTAGATATTTTATTGTTATTACTAATATTATTATTATTACTATTTTAATTGAATTGTTGACTAATCCTCATGGAATCGATTTTATAATTGTGATCTTCACACTCTTCCCATATTCTTTTTGCGAGACGATCATTCCCGTAGACGCGAATTGCACGAATCACTGCAAATATAATGCGGAAAATAAATAACGCGGACTGGTGTGTAAAATCGCATCGGCGGGTAGAAATAAACGTATGAATCCGCGCGTAATTGCACGATTAAAATTTGACCGCGCTCTCATTATCGTTATCGCGTTACCGCGATGGAAAATTGCGGCCTTCGCGTAAGTCATTTATGTCGTCTACAATTATTTGCGTAATAACCGACGTTATAAATCTGCGCGCTTAATGCTGTGGAATACATATATTTGCGGGGATTTTGATGCGCGTCGGGCGTTTGATATTTTCGAAAATTGCCACAGAGAAAAGTCGAAATCCGCCGCGACGTGGTTTTAAAGAATATGATCAAAACTCCGTGTTGATCCGTACTTTCGTGTGTGTGTGTTCCGTCCATTAATTACGGGTAATATTCTGCCGACTACCCCCGAGGGGGAGATCGCGTGAAATATACGTGGGATAAACGCCGATTTCACAAGCGCGAAATTGCTGCGCGCCATGTAAAAACATCGGAAAAATTATTCATGTCGTTTTTACACGGCGCCTTGCTTGAAGCCCAGGTAATTCGTAGACGCGCGCGCTAATTTGCAAAACCGCGGAGCGATACGCGAATTTTGCGCGGCTCTATTTCGCGACGATATACGCTTCGGTATATTCCGCGATTCATTATTCCACATGTAAATACACGCGATACTCTACTACGAAATTTGTTCGCGATAAATTAAAAATTTTACAGGGTGTTGCGAAAAACAAATTTATCAATTTCTCGAAGAACCAATTATTAAACTATATAAAAAAGGATGTAATATTACTTCACTATTTATGATGGAAACTTACAAAATTACGTATTTTCACAATAATAATAATTGTTGTAAAAATACATGATTTTGTTACGTTTCCGTTATAAATAATGATACTTTTACACTTATTTACATATAATTTTTACACTTGTCCTGTAATTTTACAGTGTAGATATTCTGAGCTATCTCTCTTGCGAATGCGTGAGAAATAAAATTTCATTATAAAGATCAGCTTTTCAAATCAAGCAACATCACACGAAACTGTAACTTGTCTCCGCTTCTTTCATACAATTGACGAGGATCTCATTCGAGATTCAATTTGATCCATGGAGATCGACGCGTTTTCCGTGGAGATCAAGACGCACGCCCGATCCGTCGAGGAGGGTTAAAGTGGCGGGTATCAAACCCGTATAATAGCGAGAGTGTCAAGGGCGAGAGGGAGGATGGCGCAGGGAGGGAGAGGAGGAGGCGGAAGGGTGCTTGACGACGGGGTGAACGATGCCTGGTATAAGTCAGAATGCGGACAAGCGTGTGGTTTCGGGGGTGAGAAGTTTAAATGGCTCGTCCGTATGGTGCTTCTCTATCTCTTTGTCCCTCGTTCTACCTCCGCTTTCTCTCTCCCCCTCTTTCTCCTCCCCTCCCCCCTCTCTATCTATCTATCTCTTTCTCTCCCAAAGTACGGACCCGTTCGACGATCCAGCTATCCTTTCGCACCTCCACCACGCGAAATTCGCCCGCAACAAGATATCGAACTGGCGTTGTGTTAGCTTTTTTTGTTCGATTTTTATGAAAAATGTTAAAGCCCGCTCTCGGACAACAACGTTGCTGCTGGTTGCTGGTCACGGGGCGAGCATTTATTGGGCGACCGGGTTCAAGTCCGCTCGCGCCCGAGCGCCCACGCGAATAAAACCGTTGAGGAGCATACGTTTACGTAGAATTAATCGGAAATCCAATAACTCGCCTCTCGTCGCCGATGTAGATTCAATCATGTTTGTCCGCGCTGCGCTGTTTCTGACCATTTACATGGATTTACATGGACTTAATTATTGTCATCCGATGCTCGAACCGTTGTTCCGTTTTTATTTATTTTTTTATTTTCTTCTTTTTTTCCATGAGACCTCTCGCGGGTGATCAAGCTGAAGAAAAGGCGGAAAATTGCACGTTCTCACTAAAAATGGTTTTGCGCTTATTTCTCGTTACAAAATTGCTATTCGTATTAATTGTCTACCGCAAAGAAATTAAACCGAAGTTTCATATTTTAGGAATATTAAACTTTGTAAATATATCGATATCCACGTAGATAAAACGACGTTTGGCAAATATTGCTTATGTGAGATATTTATTTCCGTGAGAAATATCAATTTTCGCCATCTATTATCTCTTTTAAAGATATATATATGCATTATAATTATATTATTACATTATATTATTTACCATTTCTACGTGCAACTACGTCACTCCAAGTGTCAATGACTTTTTCAATAACTCTCGTGCAGCTTCCTGTTAAAACAGGAAGTAGCGGAGATTATTCTTTTATTTTTAAAGTGACATCGGTATTTTTAAGTGGCGTCGTTATTCTTTCGAGATATATTAATATTATGACTGACGACGCAGTGATATTGACGTCAGCCAATTCGATTTGGTTCTATCCGCCAAGTTTTCTTGCGATAACGGGCGTATCCGTAAAGGAAAACGATTCGTCCACGATGGGCGGCGAGGAGCATCGAGGGAAAAAGAAGTCGCGGAATTTTCTCACCGACGATTTGCACCCTTCGCGCGAAAATCGCACAGCAAAGCCCCTCGTGTGCTCGTTCTTCCGCCACGTTTCATCCCCCTGCTGTCAGACGACTGACAGTGCGCGGTCGCCCCCGCTCCTCCGCTGCTCTCCTGCATCTCTACTCGAAATTTTCCCTTCTTTTTCATAATTTTATTCATTTTTCTTGCCAACCATAGCGATCCCGCGGCCGTCTGTTTGCCTATGCAAATGCAGCGCGCCCGAGCGAGCTGCTCTCCCGTTTCTTCCGTCTCGGTTTCGCCAACCCTCGCTTCGTATACATTTTACAATACCGACCGGCCTCCTACCGCCGACCCCTTCGTCTTCTCTTTCTCCAGCGAGTGTCTGAATATTATTAGTAATTAACGGAAACGCCCGAATACCGCTTTACGCAGGACTACCGTCCCCCGCCTCGTCGAATTACGTTCTTCTCGCGCAGTATAATTCCATGAATAAATCGCGCTCTACGCAAATTAAAACTTTTCAGGATTCGCGACGTTATTCGCGAACGCGTAGGGCTAGCCGATACTAATCTAAATCTATGCTGTACGGCTGTACGAACGAAACGTGTCGGAGCGATAGTCGAGAAAAACAACGAATGTTTCGAAACGAAAATCTGGCTTAATCCCTCCCGTATTTTGCCAGAAAGCGAATCTGCCTCTTATCGAGCCCTCATGCTGTCTTAATGATTGAGGACAAGTTATCTTTTCTCTTCGCAAAAAATTCACGTTTTGTATACAGTATCATGCGCGTCTTTTTATTAAATTATTAGTGAATTATAAAGTACAGAATCTTGATAGAGAATTTTGCTGAGCATTTATACGAATCATAAAAGAAGGTTTTTACTGATCAAAGAAAAATATCATTAATCAATTAATCTAAAATTTTAATTTATTTAGAAACTGTCTTCACGGAGAAAAAGTTAAGGTTGCCACAGCAGAATAATGTTATTTTTCGCCCATTCATAGAAAAGGGTTATGAGAATCATAGTACTCTGGAAGTGACCTATATGGTTGCCTCAATCTTAGCGAGGGTAGCTGATATATGGATGTTATAACCGTAATGATTTTTTATAGGTACAGTTCCTGCAACCATAGTCATATATACATGTTATCCTATCTGTAACCTAAAAATGTTTTGTTCTGAGAATGTTACCTTTGAAAATAGGAATAGAGTCCTCAAATTCTATGTTTTATCTTCAAAGCATACACGGAAAAAAAAGAATGGTTGACTTGCACAGAAATCTGTTTGTGTCAACCAGATTTTATAGTTAAATATGGAACAACTAATTGTGTGTTTGCTGCAACCGTAGAGCAATTGTTGAGTAACTGTGTTGCAGCAGTAACAATAC
>NJRP01000135.1:229922-240260 GCA_003063835.1 Aphaenogaster floridana | reverse complement strand
ATTCACATTGATGTGAAGGCAACTATATGCATTTGGTACAGCAAACATAGTGAATGTTGAGACAAATATATATAGATGCACTACACAAAACAATGTGAATGTGACAACCACAGGACGTGGCTGTACCAAATGTTACTATTATTGTGGTTGTGGTAACCTTATTGTTTTTTCCGTGCAGCTAAAAACAAATTCTTCAAAAAATGCGAGAATAAGATTCTGACGATATTTCTTTTTCTTACTTTTCTCATAGCATAGTTTCAAACATAAAATTGGGGTACATAAAATGACACATTTGTCGGTAAGAACGAGGACAAGGTAGTAACCTAACCCAACGCGCATCTGAATTATGGCAAAATTGCCTACTATGTGCTACTATGTCGGTTTTGGGGCCGAATTTCTCAGATGATCATTTTTGGTTATCTTACGAAAAAGTTAATTATTACAAAATACGAAACAATATTATAAAAACTGCTATATCATCTGATAGAAGACACTTTGTAGTTTGTATTCATATTTCCAAAGTTTTGTGTTTAGCTTTGTACTATGACGGTATCGGCGACCTTCCTCTAATAAGTCGTGATATAAAAATATATCTTTATTTTTTTCATCTTTATTTTTTACAGCAATTCGCTAAGAGAATAACATCAACAAGCGCTTAATGGCGGACAGGTTTCTCGCATTAATCTAGAACGTTCAAGATGGTTGCGTTGACGGACCGAGCAAAAACGGTCGTGTTTTGGTCACGGGAGTTGTGCCGACCGCAGGGTGGTGGCCCGAGACTCGGCGGCGGTAAGGGTGGCTGTAAGCGATCCTGTCCGCGCTTGCGGACGTACCGATGGATCATCCGTCGTCACCCCATATCGCGGGCAATCCTCGAGCGTAATTTATCCCGTTATGCTAATCGGGACGATTTGTCTAAATTAAAAGGCGCTCGGCCGTTGATCCGCGGTCAGGCCCTTCCCCATTTTCGACCCTCCCCGTCGTTCTTTTGCCACCGGCTTTCGTCACTCTCTCACCGTCATCGCGCGCGCGCGCTCCATCATTATTTCTGTCGTCGTCGTTGTCACCGTAGTCGTCCGTAGTGGCGAGAAACGACCGCCGGACACTTGCCGGCCTCTCGCCCACCCCCGAGGGACGACGGCCGGTGTTATCGCGGCCAAATCCCGCGGATGATGAGACTTTAGTTTATTGTACGTGCGGCTCGCCCCCCAGGAAGACAAAGACGCGCCATCCTCTCCCCCTCCTCCCTTTGCCGACAGAGAGCGGTTCTCTGATGCCCACGGATTTGCTTCTCTCCTCGTCGACGAGGTCCGAATCGAAGCCGCAAATCCTACTCCGCGCACGAGACTCGCCTGCGAAATGAGATTCCTTTGAGAAAGGAAAAGAAGAAAAGAAAGAAATGGCTCCCGGTCGGTCTCGCCGCCCGGGAACGCCGCAATGATTCCATGTCTCGCGGGACTTGCTGCTTTTGAATCGACGGAATTTCGTCAGCCTGTTCTAAATTTCGATATTTTATAGTTTTCTGAAGGAAAACTTGTAGAAATTCTACGATTATTAAGGACGTATTTCTTAAGAAAAATTTGGTTTTAAAACAGCTACTCTGAAGAAGAGATAAAAATACATACTTTCTTACCTATTAATATCTTTTTATTGTTTCTTATATTCCACAAATGTCATTTTTTAGTCGAGATAAGTTTCAACAATTTTTTCAAAGTATAAATGAATGAAGATAAAAGATAAAGGCAAAGAAATGTATAAAACGTCGTAAAGGGCACATTGTAAGAAATACACAATCCGTACTAACATCACTCAACGTTACGTCGCAACGTTATGTTCCTTCTTCCCTCGATTCTTTTTCTTAAAGCGTTTTATCGTTTATCCTAATCATCCCTCTCAGGTGGAAAGCCACGATAGACGACACCGTTGATGACAGTCGATGACGATGATGAAGGCGATGATGCCGCCGGTCGCCAATGGCGGTAGTAGGTCGAGCGTTAGAGGCCGCAAACACGTGCTAATATCCAATCACATCGCTTCCTCCGGCATCGAGAGTTTGATCGGCTAATTTTCCATAATTAAACCGCCATAAAGTCGCCACGGTTGGAACTCGCTCGCGAGATTTGCGCGTCGGTCCAGAATCAATCGGAAGAGAAGGATTCGCTAATTATTCACATTTGATGGATCTCGCCATCGCAAAAATCATCGCTCGAGAATCGATTTGTGTTTCTTTAAGTTTAAAGCGTTGTTTATACTGTAAGATGTTGCAGTAGAGGGGTAATTTCTTTCTCCCTTCCTTTCATTTAGAGGAACATTTATAAGAATCTTCTAATGGCAAAGATTGTAAAGAAGGATTTGTGACTAATATATCAAGACGTCTTGAAGTATCCAGAAAGAGTGAGACCAAAATCAGTGGTTTTTTAGTCCGTTTTTGGTCCCACGATATTGGAACTGAATTGTGTGCCAAATTGTACCTTATGACAAGACATCAATCACAAAAAATTTTTAAGTTGAGGTGAGAATTGGTTACAGAGATATGGGGGGGTCAAAGTAGTCAAAATTCATTAACGCGTTAGCTCATACGCTTTGAAGCACGAATTTTTATGTCAGTCCGATAATTTAAAAGTTCGTACCCGGGGGTTTTGCTGACAACGAAATTATGGCCGGTTCAATATGGCGAACGATATATTTAAGAAAGTCGTGACTCAGAGTTATAAAATCGATTTTCGAGTCCTAACTAATTTTTATAAATTGAGATTCAGTTACAGAATATTATTGTACATGTGAAAGTGGTCCTCGAACTGCTGATTGTTGCAGTCACGTTATGACAATTGTGTGGTTCCTCGGATATGGCCAATATCATGGGATACATATACAAAATCCTAATATATAATTAAAATAATAATTCAACAATTTATAAAAATTAGTTAGGACTCGAAAATCGATTTTATAACTCTGAGTTACGACTTTTTTAAATATATCGTTCGCCATATTAAACCGGCCATAACTTCGTTGTTAGCTGTCAACAAAACCCCGGGTACGAAGTTTTAAATTATCGGATTGACACATATATAAAACAATTCGTGCTTCAAAGCGTATGAGCTAACGCGTTAATGAATTTTGACTACTTTGACCTCCCCCCATATCTCTGGAACCAATTCTCACCTCAACTTGAAAATTTTTTGTGATTGATGTCTTATCATAAGGCACAATTTGGCACACAATTCAGTTCCAATATCGCGGGATCAAAAACGAGCTATTTTTGGTCTTACTCTTTCTCTGTTTAACTGACAATTTAGAATCATATTCTTTGGTCTTAAGGTCTTCTATAGATATCAAAAATATTATTAAATTATATTTAAGAACGTAATTTACGTTGTACCAGACTTACTGAGCAAACTTTCTCGCAATTTTTATATTTTTTTTATTGTATTATTTTTATCGGATTTTATTAATTTCGCGATGCTCATTTATGAAGAATATCGCCCGACCGCTCGTGTAACTGCTGTATCGCTTGCAGATGATCGGTGTAACATAGGCAGTGCTAAACACGCTCGCGGGCAACGCGCGGGCGGACGAAGCTATACTGCGCTGGCATGCTAAGCTATATAAATCTGAGCATCTTATGGCGGCATAAGTCTAAGGATTAACCGGCGTCCTCCACCGGGTACCAGCATCTCGCCAGCGTTACCGCAGGATTGATCCCCCGCCGACTTTCTTCTCACCCGAGGAATTCTCCTCCTCGTCTTATATCCGCGTCTGCGATATTTCTCTTCCCTCTGAATTGGCGCGCCGGCGAATGTTAATTTTTCCGAGAGGCTATTGTTATTCGCCAGGGCGTCCTGATTAAATCCATTACCCGCCGCCCGATCATCCGGTTTTCATGAAAGCTTCTTTCTTACGTTCGTCATAGTTTTTCATGAAATGGGATAAGTTGTTTTCTTTATATTGATGATACATTTCTAAAATAATTAAAAGGATAAGGATGAATATTTATTAGCAATTTTACAGTATTTGAATAAATATTGTAAGCAGCAATAAAAGAAATTATAAATTTAAGAAACTTAAATTTTATGTAAAAGAAATACATGTGAGAGAGAAACTTAACTTTTACACATTTTTAAAATTATAGATCAAATATATATATATGCTATTTTACACACTTTCAAGTTGTTAGAACATTTTTTTAGTTACATAAAATGTACATAGTTCAGAGTAGAATACTCGAAGACTTAAATCGCAAATATATATCGTCGGGACAGAGTCGAGAATGCGCGAGTATTCTCAAAGAATGTTTAAAAGCCAATTGCGGCTCGGGGCGAATCGTTGACTAACTTTCGTCTATTTCTATCTTCGAAGGAAACAGCTGCTTGGTTTTCGCGTCGATCTCGAGTGGGTCGCGAGTAGCTGATGGGGTGGCGGTGAGCGTGAGCGCTAGAGAAAGAGAGAACAGCGGGGGGATACAGGTTTCCTGGGGGCGGCTGATGAGGTATTGATGATAGGATCGCGTCAACACCAGCTGAGCCAATTACACGCCTAAATCTCCTCTCCCCCCTTCTCTCTCTCTCTCTCTCTCTCTCTCTCCTCTTTCCGCCGCGGAATTACATATCTCTTGCATTTATCGCTTTCGCGTATTCTAATACTGATCGAGAATAAAACTAATTTGCGACGTATCGATAATAGAATATAGAGAAAATATGTTTTTCAACGATTATATGCTACAAGATTTTATTATATATTATATACACATACGAGATATGCATGAAACCTATAAAAACGTGTAAAAGAAATATTTAGAGAATTATTAATTTTTATTTTATTTGTTTTTTTTTTCTAGTTTTAGGAAAAAGCACACATTCATAGTTGATTAAGACTAAAATTCCTTACGATGCAGAATCCGTTGACTCCTTTTTTTCAGAAATAATGTATGTTTCAGAGAGTTTGTCGTATCTCATTCTAGATATTAATTATCACGCTTAGCGCCCGTTAACTCATAAAACGGAGTCCGTAGCGCGTTAAGTATTCTCACACTTTCGCGGACTTCTCTACGGTCATAAAATTAAATGTCTCGCAATACAAAGTTTCAGGCTTAGCTGCGGCATTGTCGCGCGCGTTTCTCGAACCGCTCGCGGATGCTGTGATAATCGCGCGCGTGACAATATCGTTAGTTAAGTCGTCGCCGGTCCTGAAAGACGAGGCAAGGAGTTTTTATGGTAAAACCCGCGGTAAAATCAGTCTTTTCGTCGATACGTTATCTTACGCGGCCGCATGCGATTCGTCCGCCACTAATACCGTTGTGTCTTTTTTTTGTTTCAGGTAAGTGTAGCCCCGCGACGCTATCAGCCACTCAAAGTAGTAGAATGTCAACGTCTTCTCATCGACGACTTTATCTTTACCGCCGTTTGCGTATACGTTCGTAAGTAGGTGGACGTGCGTCTTAGACGAAGAGCGATAAGAAGCGTGGCCGCGCCCTCGCGCGCCGGCAATAACCGTATATGAAAGTGGGCCCGCGAGGAAAGGCTCCTCTTTTATGCCGCCCGTAAGTTCTCACCGCGATCAGGCATTTCCGACGCGGAATGCCACGATGCCTGACGCTCACGACGTTCAGTTTTACTCGATAATCGAAAGGCTTCCCAAGAGAGACTTCTCTTGACCACTTTTCCTTCTTTTTTTATTTTTCAGCGATTCCGCGTATACATTTGTCAAATATCCGTCAAAGCAACCCGACTAGAATTTGTTGTCAGGTTTACCTTATATATGTTATAAGGACCTAGCTTGGTTGATGTAAGGTAATCCTGAATAAGGTAAACCTAAGAAAATCCTTATCAGGTTTGATTATGGATGACCTTTTTAGGGTTTAAATAATGAGGAACACATTAGGACCTTTTTACGTTATCCCGATATTCCAAAGAACAAATTTTTTTTAGGTTTACATTACTAGTATCTACTAAGGATCTTATTCCTTCATCCTTATATTTTTTAAATATCATATCAGTAAGGTTTCCCACATCTGGTCCAAATTCTGACCATATGTTGTTCATCTTATGTGTTATGTTATTTTACAATGGATCATAATTAATTTGTAAAATTATAGATAGAGACATACATTGTCGATATAATAATATTTACTGCCGAGAATTGTACAATTAGGTTGTACAATCAGGCTTTTGAGTTTTATTAATTAATTTTATGATGTTTAATATCCTAATTAGAGTAAACTTGCTTAAATTGAGTACCTGCGTCTACAATACAATTTAACTACGGTTTAAGAGTATATATGATTTAAGCATGTTTACCCTAATATTTTTTGCTAATATCCCATTGAACCCGATCCAGTACTCAATAAGGATTTAATATTTCAATCCGATATAAACCTGATAGGGATATCCGGATGAGGACCCGACTACTGTGCTGCGTTACATGATTGATCAGGTCCTGATGAACTTACCTTAACAGGACCTGCTAACGAAATAAGGTCAACCTGACTAGGACCACTGGATAAAGGAGGATGTTAAAAATAGGTTGATTTTGGCCCATGGTGTGGAACCAAAACTGCAAATGGTTTCTTATAGATTTTACACCGTAGAATCACGTGGTAAAGTCCATTTTCCTCTAGACAGTGGGGAAAGTACGGAAAAATTGAAAAAAGACCATGAAAAATGCAATTTCCCGTATAAAAACACATGTACTTATGGATGTACTTGAGTGAACACATGTGTGTCCAAGCTTTCTTCTTGTGGGCATATGTTTTTCTTTGAGCCGTGATATGTGCTCAATACACATAATGCAATATGTGAATGATACGTACATTGCTGTATGATACGTACAAAAGGTATATGATATCTTTAATCCCGAATCCATGAAGTTCATGATTTTTCCTCATTATCGAAGGATTCAAATCTACTTTTGTTAATAGAAAAAAATAAATCGTTCAATAGTATTTGTCTATTTATGATATTATTTAAATAGTATTTAATAGTATTAAATAGTATTTAATAGTATTTAAATAGTATCGTAAATAGACAAATACTATTGAACGATTTATTTTTTTCTATTAACAAAAGTAGATTTGAATCCTTCGATAATGAGGAAAAATCATGGACTTCATGGATTCGGGATTAAAGATATCATATAGCTTTTGTACGTAAACAAAAGTAGATTTGAATCCTTTGATAATGAGGAAAAATCATGGACTTCATAGATTCGGGATTAAAGATATCATATAGCTTTTATACGTATCATACAGCAATGTACGTATCGTTCACATATTGCATTAATTATGTGTATTGAACACATATCACGGCTCAAAGAAAAACATATGCCCACAAGAAAAAAGCTTGGACACACATGTGTTCACTCAAGTACATCCATAAGTACATGTGTTTTTTATACGGAAAATTGCATTTTTCATGGACTTTTTTCAATTTTTCCGTACTTTCCCCGCTGTCTAGAGGAAAACGGACTTTACCACGTGATTCTACGGTGTAAAATCTATAAGAAACCATTTGCAGTTTTGGTTCCACACCATGGGCCAAAATCGACCTATTTTTAACATCCTTTTTTCTAGTCGGAAACTGGACTTTATTCTCGACCAGTTCTCGCTATGACGCATGCTCCCCTTTAAAAAGAAAAAAGAGAATCTGTTTTCGTTTTTGAATTTTTTTATTGTGCGTTTGAAACCATAAAACTTTTGTAGAAAATATTTTTTGTTTGCGATAGTTTCCAATATAACATCGAGCGTGTAACACTTTGGTGAGTAGTTTCGACTTGTAAACTGGAAATATTGTCACGATAAAAAGATGGGGGGATGAAAATATTTTCGTTTCTTTTTTTTTACACGAGTATCAAGTATCTTTAAAATTACGCGTTTATCACACATTAAAAATTTATCGACGTAATCGTGCATTGGTCGATATATGGGCAGAGCTTCTGTGTCGCGTATCTGAACGCGGCTACGTGCGATGCCCCGGGAACGCAAGCATACGTTATTCCTGACGGCGCTTTCGGTGAAGGGCGATACGCGCAGAGGGGTAGCTATTTGTCGCGACGCGGTTTGCCTCGCCGCCTTCGAATAACAAACTGGTAGGAAATAACAAACGCGTTGCTACATTGAAATAGCCCCGACGGGTCGTATCTCACGACCGAGATAGAAGGGAGGAAGGAAAGGCGTCTACGAGGGAGCGCGGGGGTCGAAGAAGAGGAGAGAACGGGAAGACGGCCCGAACGAAAGAGAGACAAGTGGCATTCTCTTCTCTCGCGAAATCGCCTCCCAAATCTCGCGTGAAAATTACCCTATTGTCGGGTGCGGCCCGACCGTTCCCTCCCCTCCCCGCCCCTTCCCATTCCCTCCCATCGCGGCGACCTCGTATTTCATCCCTCGGTTACATAATCGGCTTTTTGTTTCACGTTTTTATCCCCGAAGCGGATCCCAACCCCCGCGAGCGCCGCGCGGCTACCTTTTCGCCGACAGGGTAGAACTGGTCGGTGGATCCGAGGGAATATGGTGAAAAAGTGCTCTGAGGATATCGTAAACCTTCCTGCCCCTTCCCATTTCCTATTCTCCTACCGAGTCGCGCTCGATTTGCTCTTGAGCACCTCTTCGTGGTTCGCGCGCTGTCCCCGAAGACGACCCGGTCTAAATCGACCGGCAACGAGCTCAGTTTGCCGAAGAACAGTCTACCCCCGGCTTTTATCTCTCGAGGTTAACCCTTAACCCACCCGATGTGTGGTCTTTATCCTTAACCCCTTCAAGTACTATGGAATTTGATAATTTTACGAGTATGTTGGAAAAATAGCTAATTGTATATATTCTTCGAAGATACAGGGTTGTAATTTTTATCAAATGTCTCATTATAATTGCTTAATAACATACTATAGTTTAATTACTTTACTTTAATTTTAAAAAACACGTTAACGAAAATCGGAGAAAACGGACACCACCGTCAAATGAGAGCAAAATAAAGGACATTATTCGAATGTAAAATGTATATTTTTTTATTTTAGCAAAACTACGGAAAAGAAAGCAGCTTCTGTTCAATCTATTAATTACGGACTACGGTGAAATTTCCATATTCCACAGTAATATACGGAAAGAATTTATCCCGTTCCGAATACGCTTCATCGGCAAATCTTGCATCGGGCGATTATTACGCGGTCTCGAAAATCGCGAATCTCCCCGTTCGCGGTAGCATCTTTTCTCGTAACGAGCGCCGTCACCTTAATCAGCCTCCTATCGGATATCGCGTCCCAATTAACCCGTTTTAACGACCCGCGCTCGCCCTCTTCTTCTCTCACTCCCTCGTCGCATCCGTTCCCCTCTTTTTTTCATAACCAGTCCGCTGCACTCGTACCGAAATGTTGAAAAAAAGGCGAAGCACCGCTCGGTCATTCGGTACATAACGTTGAGTGGTAGTCAGGTATTATCAGGGGTTATCGACGTATAGTCCGTGAAAGGGTGCGGACGGGTGGCGGGGGAGTTCGGGGAATGGGGGAATGGATGGACAGAGGCCGATGTGGACCATATGCCGCCCAGTATGCTCAACACTCTCTCACCGGGACAGTCCAGTCCTCGACTCGAGGCCTCTCCTCTCTTGTTCGCCGTTCCCCCTTTTGCCTCATCTCCCATATGCCGCCCTTCCCACCTCGCCACACCCCTCGCCCTCTGACCTTCTATCATTATAATCGATATATTATACCGTGGTCTGTATTTTATTCACGTGTCACACCGTGGAATGCGTTTGTTCGGGATATTGTACGCCTCTCCCTCCTCCCCCGTTCTCTTTTCCCACCCTCTTCGTTTTTTTTCCCGCCGGTTATTTGATCGGCGAGATCGCTTTTTTTTTCCTTTTTCGATGCGGCGCATTTTCCGACATACGATTATCGTGCCGAGGTTGCTGGAGATCATTGCATGAGTTGAATTAGACAATGTCTGCGTGGGGATAATAACGAGGTCCTTTATCGAGGTTGACTTTATCGCTTTTGACGCACAGTTCTCATAAAGTACATCAATTTTCGGGCAAACTAAATCCAAGTAATTTTGATAAAAATGAAAATATATTTAATCACAAGTATAATACAAAAATTGTAATGTCTAATATAAGAGATAAGAGAACACACAAGTACACTACTGTTCATAAGTTTCCGGACATTATTTTTAAAAAAATAAAACACATATTTTTGCGTAATTTTTTTATTATGGTAAAATAATTTGATCTTTTTAACACTATTAAGAGACTAAAATATTAATTATTTAAAATTTTGTAAAAATTGTTCTAGTTTTATTGCTAAAGTGTTTTATTTTATTTTTAATAGTCCGGAAACTTATGAACGGTAGTATATGTA
>NJRP01000135.1:164069-184006 GCA_003063835.1 Aphaenogaster floridana | reverse complement strand
AGTACTACTTTAGTTCCTATTACTTCGTAAAACTAGTTGCAACTACTTAAATTTCAGAGTTGCCAAATTATAGTTGCCAGAACTATTTCGTTTTCTCTCAGTGTAGATAAAAACAGTAAAGATAGTTTCGAATTTTATTCCTTTGTGACATTTAATTCTAAACAATACGGCACTTATCATCCTTGCTTCAATTATATAATTTTACGATTAATGCCGGCTCTAATATTTTTTAGTCTTGCAATTATACACTGAGAGGAAAATTTATGATATTCATGACTATAATTAAATTGTAAATAATTATGGTTAGGTGCACCATTTTTATAGTTATTATTGCTATAATGTTAGTAATAATAACAAATACCATAATTTAACTATAATTATTATAGTTAATTATTATTAATCATAGTTGGAACCTTTTTTAACTATAATAATTATAGTTAAATTATGGTTTTTGTAACTATTTTTTTGTTATTATTACTAACATTATAGCAATAATAACTATAAAAATGGTGCACCTAACCCCATAATTATTCATAATTTAATTATAGTCACAAATATCATAAATTTTTCTCTCAGTGTACGTTTATATCAAAAAAGCAAGCTTTGGATGTTATTTATATAAACCTTACAAAACGTTCTCGCTTTTTAATGAATTTCAACTTTTATCTTTCGCAAATTTGAAGATATGATAATTTTACCAAGATTGACTGTCGAGGCTAACGGTCGTAAGCCGGTCGCGAATAGCGTGATCAACGAGCGGAGGAAGAGTCTGGGTGGTACACACGAGCGCACGGAGATAGGGTTTCGATCATCTTCCCACAAGCTTCGAGGGAGGGCGTTTAAGAGAATCGTTCGTGGCGTCAAATGTAATATTTCACGAGCTTTACGAGGCAGTCACTCGCGATGTCTCGGTAACGTATAACTGGCGACAACGAGACAACCATGAAGCGGTACAAAAATCTCCGGGTAGGGACCGGCGCCTACGACGCTCTCTCCCGTCAGACTAATTGTCGCTTATTAAAAACGGTCCTCTTTAGTATACAATACCGAAGACGAGAGTAGGACAGGAGAGAGAAAGGGAGAGGCAACAGCGATCAAAGCGTCTACCGAAGCATCCTCGCCGAGCCTCTTCGAGACTCCTTAATCTCCGCGGCGAGCAATTTCCGCCTCAGGAACGCCCGAAGGAATCATCGAGTCATATCTCTCTCGCGAAAAACATAAGTTTTGGATAACGAGATTGTCTTGCCATTTCTCTGGTGTGGTTTCAGAAGTTGCGGAAAAGAGAGATAAAGAATATCGAATGATTGTATCTTGATCAAAAGAGTTGATAAATGTAGTTAGAATGTCGTTTGAAATTAATCGAAAAAGTATTGCACTTTCAAAATAGCCATATCTTAATTTTTCATATTTAAAGTTTCGTATTTTTTACAAGTTTACTTAATTTAATTTAGTTAGGTGATTCTACCTCGTCAGGAGAACAAGTTTAAATACTGTTATTGATAATGAGTATAAAATTCAGTGCGATTACTGCGATTTCTCGGAATGTTAGCCTATATCTTTATAAATTTCCGTATAAGAAACATTTTTAGAAGCAGAAATATCTTAATGAGCATCGCGTACCAATTACTGATCTTTCAACGGCTATCGATTAATGATTAAGTGTTACCGAGGCTGCCTTGTTCTCGTGTCTGCCGAGAATTAAATTGTCACTCCGGCCGTAAATCGTATCGGCTCTTTTTTTAGCCCGTACGGCGCAATTAACCTGGTCGCGTTTTCGCGACAGAAATAATTCGGATCTTGGCGTTAACGAGAAGAGAAAGGGAATGCCAATTGATCGTCGGTCGATTTCACTCGACACACCCAGTAGAGCGGCTCGAGGCGCGCCGCGCCGTCCGGCTTGATACTTTCTTGTAAATTGTATTAAAACGCTCGTCTTTTACGACCGTGTCAAACTACCTACACGAGCATTCTTGAGAGGCAGGGAAAGGACAGATGCCTGTAGACCCGCGGGGATAGTGGGAGTGAGGAGGAGGGATTGAGGAGGATGCTGCGTGCATCGCAGACACGCAACACGTGTGCGATCTTGCGAAACTTCACCGCGTAAGTATGCGTGTGCGTGTCGCGATCGTGCGAGAGCGTAAAAGTCATCCTTCTCCAATGGGTTTAACTCTTTGAACACCACGCGATTTCTCGCAGGAGTGAAAGAAAAAGATCGAAACACTGACACACGATCGATTCTCTCTGCAGATTATATTCGCGAGTAGCGGGAACATGTGTTAAATACATTTAGGGTGATCAAACTTCGATTAACTTAATCAACGGTTAATTTATCAGGAAACATCTACAGTGTTTTTGTTAACTAATGGATAGAATTATTAATTTTTTATTGTTTGACATATGGAAACGAAGAGAAAAATAGAAACAAGGAATTATATAAATAGAAATTTTGCTTTAAGACGGTTGAATTAATCGTTGGTTAAATTAACCGGAATTTGATCGGAGTCGCCGTTAATTTTTGGCGATTTCTTCGACAAAAGACTAGTATTATATTTTGAGAACGCCGTTTTAAAATATAGAGAAACTCCATAGATATAGAGAACCTTCATCCTAGCAGTAAATTTTCATAGCAATTTGATCATAGTAGTAAATTTTTTAATGCTTTATTAGTAATCATATTTTATATATATGCGTAATGTTTAACATAATTCAATGTAAAAATGTCCACAAAAACGGGTCACTCAAATATTCTCATTACAAACTACACTGACTCGTATTTTCTCCGCCTATTTAATGCTGATGTAAATGTGAAACGTTCGCTTCCCTCGGATATATTTACCTAACATAACTATTATATTCAATGTGAATATGAGATGAAAATCAGGCAACAACATTTAGAGTTAAATATGTAATCAGAATCGTTGGTCCATATTCTCACCGCATATTTGGCTAAATGCGGCTGTCTGATTTCGAATTAATACAAGTATATACAATATAAACGCGCGCAATGTTAAAGCGAGATGAGAATCCGAAAGTCGTATTTAGCGTTAGATATACGGCGAGAATATAGAGATCGCTGTTTTCAGCATGTCTCGATAGTGGTGGATCGCCCTGTGCAGCGAAAAAATTTCCCGCAGCTGCGAATGAACGCTTCTCGCCGTTTTCGCGTGTACACAGTTGGAAAATTTGTGTTAAATTCAACGCATTTTACGTGCCCCAAACGGTTCACCCAAATTTGTGTGTTAATTTAACACATAAGATAAATATGTTAGAAAATAACACAAACATTACGTAAAAATTAACACAAAAAGTCTAACACTTTGACGCAATTTGGAAACAAAAATTGTGAAAACATATTTCTTCAGTAAAATTTATATTTATAATGTATGTTAAATTAACACGTTTTATTACATTTGTTTTAAAACTACATTATTTTTGTTATTTGTTCAATTATTCATAAATTGTGTTATTTTAGCAGTAAGAAATGTTGAATATCAATTTATAATACAAAATATTCAAATAACATAATCTCATTATGTTAAATTAACACTCCGGTATGTTAAAAATTCAACACAAAAATTTTAACAAGGACCGGTTTTAACACAAGTACAAAATGTTTTTTACTGTGTACGTACGCGTTTACGACTATATCGCCGAGTTACGCGCCTGCACGCGCGCGCTTCTTTTTCACGCGTACGATGCGTGTGTGTCTACGGTCCCTATGAAACCGGCGCCCCTTGACGTTCTTGTGACACATACGACGTGCCCCCGTCCCAAAACCCTCTTCTTGTCACCCCTTGCCCCGTCCGCCGTTTACGATATTGAATCCCGATTTTATGATGCTTCTCCCGATGCACCCTCGCGACGTCGCTCGCGGTGTAAACTTTTATTCGCGAGTTTAGAGGAAATCAGGCTGGCGCGAAGGGCGCCCGTCGAAGCGACGGGCCCTCTCGATGGGGGAAGACAAAGGGTAGTCGAGCGTGCGAGTCGTTGGCGAGAGGGGGTCGCGTTTTTACGCGGGAATAAAAATATGGTTACTCGATGAATCCTGTTTGTATACTACTCGGCGTTTTCGCCAGGAATCCATAAGAAGATACGATAAATGCCGTGTGACGTGCTCGCGAAAATTTTGAAACTTTTAAAATTAAAATTTTTAGTTTTAGATTCTTTTATTTGATAGCTAAAGATCCGATTTCTAAAAAATTGTATAACTTCCTACACACTGCAAATCCAATCATGTTATTTAATACGATTGAACGTATTAATTTTTAAAAGTACTAAAGATAATAAGCTCGTTATATGCAAATGCAATAATAGAAAGGGGAAATAGTCAATAGAAACGAGCAAGAGTTAGAATGGAAGAAAAATTAAATTGTATTTATTATATATGCAAAAAGAAAAATATAAATAAAATAGATGTTTCGACTATACTTACTAGTCTTCCTCAGTATATAAACTAAACATTACAAATTTAATTTAACTCATAATAAAGCTTGTGAAAAGGAAAAGATATAACAATAAAATAATGTAACACATTACACATGACAAATAACCGGTGTAATAAGTTAACCCGTTGACTGTGTATGACGGCTATAGCCGCAACGTAGAAAAATTAAAGTAAAACTTTCTGAATTTGCTTGAAACTTGTTACTCGGGGGTTTCTGGGGTCGCTGATTACGAATCCGAAGTCAGATTTACAAAATTCAAAATGGCGGATCCAATATGGCGGATCAAAGTTACAAGAAAAGGTCTGATTTTCATGAAATTTGGTGCCCTTATGTTTTTTGGGTCTTTGAATCCGAATATGAAGTCAGATTTTCAAAATTCAAAATTCAAAATTCATGTAAATCTACCAACTTTTTTATTTTTGATCCGCCATATTGGATCCGCCATTTTGAATTTTGAAAATCTGACATCATATTCGGATTCAAAGACCCAAAGAACATAAGGGTACCCAGTTTCATAATAATCCGATGAATTTTTTATTCAACACACTTTTGGCCCAAATAGTAAAATTCTCTTACACAGCCAATGGGTTAACATGGATCTAATAATAATACGAGGGGTAAACCGCTGAGGGCATTGCGGTGTACAGATTTGGAGCGTGGGCATTACTAGGACACATTAGTGGGCATTACATAAAAAATTCACTAGTAATGCCCAAAAATTGTGTACTTTTAGTGTACTTTTAGTGTACTTTTGTGTACTTAGTAATGCCCAATTTGGGCATTATACTAGACATTGGTGTACACAAGTTTGGTCAGCGGTTTACCTCTCGTAATAATATGATTAGGTTTAAAAACAAAGAAACGGTCAAGAGGCTATGACCAAGGTCAGATATAAATATCGTGTTGTATAAAAAGTATGTTTAAACGGTAATTCCGGCCGGTAATATTGGAGTCGATATTGTAAAAAAGAAAAGAAAAGTAACTTATTGCTTGTTTAGAAGCGAGAATTAGTTGAGTCCATGATATAGTCGAAAGTTGTCGTCAAGATTGGGAAATTTAGAATTAATTTTTAATTTAATACGATAAAACGTGTTAAATGACGTAACTTAAAACGGCAAGAAATATGTAAAAAAAATTTCAATCAAATGTGTCATTTTTAGATGTTTAGGCGTGTAAAAATAACACGCTAGGATTTGCAGTGCAATTCTTTGAATCTTCAATCTTAGTTTTATTTTGTATTTTATTACATTTGTAGTATTCTCGGATTTCTCTCGGGGGAAATATCGTTAGAAATTCTTGTACATAAATTTTATTAGTCTACTATTCCTCTCCCTTCGCGATTCTCTACTCTTAATTAGCATCATCTCATACCTTTACTCCGCATTCCATGGTAACGTCACTCTTGATTGGCGAAACCTCGATCGAATCGTTAAGATGACTCGAACAGTATATCGTGCGATGACATCGTGAACAAAATTATTAGAAACATTTCGCTCTGAGAGAGAGAGAGAGAGAGAGAGAGAGAGAATCTGGAGGAAGGCAGGCTGGCCGGTCGAAAGAAACGAAAGGAGCCACCGACGAGTCTTTCTGTCTTCTTTCGTGACGGTTTTTACTGCCAGAGGAGCGCTCCGGGAAAAAGGTACATCCTCGAAACGTCCTGCATCCATAAAACGAAGATAGCCCCGGTACACCGTAATACCGTTTCGAGCGAGCGAGCAGTCGCTATTAATTAATGCTTTAGTACCAGTATCGCCGCTCTTCTTCGAGACGAGTGGTAGCGGTCTCGACTATGGCGAGGAAGAACGAGAATGCACATTCAAGACGGGGGAGGAAGAAGGAAGAGAAAGAGAGAAAGAAAGAGCGGGAGAGATGCCGGAGCCGAATATAGGGTTGCTCCTTTTCTACGTTTCACTTTGTAGCCACTCAGGGGCGGCCCTCGAGCCCTCTAAGAGCCGCCTAATCGACGCTACTAAACCCACGAGAGCATCACGAAAGGATATGCCACGAGGGTCGTCGTATGTCCGACGTTTCTGCATAACTCCCGTGCCGGCGGAGGGCGGAGGGCTCGTAAATCACACGCGGCGAGAGAAGAGGAGAGGCACGCCGCGGGGAGCGAGCGATCCTCTTCGGCGCGTGTTACTCGCGATCCGCGATTTACTTCTTTTCAGAAAGTTTTTTTCTTTTCTTTTATTTTTATATGGTCCCACTTTTCCACCGCGTTAAATTTTAACGACTTCTCAAATTACATTTTATATCGATTATTAACTAATCATTTAGAATTTACAATAAAAGACTACTAATCTTCAATAAAATAAGCAGATGCAAAATTATATTTCAAAAACTTAATTTTTAAATACGTGAATTATTTAGTCTTTTATATTATAAAATGATATCATGGTTAAGACAATAAAACTTTGAATAAATGAAAGAGAGGGGGGAAAAGCAGGGAATATAATTAAAATATTAAGAATAAATAAGAGAATCCTTTTTGATACATAAATATTTTATATATATTTTCGATATATGTATATATACAACTCAAAAAGAATCTAAAAAACATTTCAGCGCGGTGCTCTTTATGAAATTAGATCCCGTGCTTTGTGGAGGTAAACTCCGGTTTAAAGGATCATCCGGCACGTAGTTAGTGCCCTCGCGTAAAATTAGTACAAGGCTAAGGATGTGCTTTAATATCAGCCGACGCC
This sequence comes from Aphaenogaster floridana, assembly GCA_003063835.1. Taxonomy (NCBI): domain Eukaryota; kingdom Metazoa; phylum Arthropoda; class Insecta; order Hymenoptera; family Formicidae; genus Aphaenogaster; species Aphaenogaster floridana. The sequence goes on along the minus strand of NJRP01000135.1, from coordinate 176,859 downwards.
CGGTTAGCGAAACGCTTCGTTGCTCGAAGTAGTCGTGCAGTCGAAGGGGAGGATAATAATAAGGATAAGACTAAAGGATATTAGTTGGTACAACCAAGCCCGACCCCATCTCGCACTCCTATCTTAATCCTCCGGGGAAAGATCCAAGGCGCTGTATTTTAGGCTAATTGTTTGATACCCCTTCGATGATCGCTAATTACTGTCGTCGCTAATTGTGTGCAACAAATAACATGACCAGTGTTGTGCAGTACCTAGGTACTGTAACTAGGTACAAATTTATGTACCTAGCTACTGTACCGAGATACTTTTTTTCTCTGGTACCTATATCTATACCTAGGTACAATTTCTTGTGTACCGGTACCTATATTTAGGTACATTTTAGTTACTTTTTGGATGATACTTTCCTGCACTAAATGCACCGTTCAACAGACGCTGAGCTCGATAAAAGTGTATTATATTTCATATAAATTTTTTTATAATTGGATATTTAATGGATATATGGTATATTTTAACACAAATCTTTTGAATTTGGACAATCGGACATTGCAAACCATTTCAATTTAAATTCTCATTGATAGAATGGCAGGTTATACCCATGTAGGATTTATTATTGGCGCTCCAGATATCTGATGTAGTACAAACCCAAGGTTGTTTTTCGAAAACTGCTATCATGTCGGATTTTATAGACATCATCTTGTCAAACGATTTTGGAAGGTACGTTTTGACATTGGTTTTACACCGGATAATCCCTTCAATTAATTCAATAAAATATGGGTCTTCTATCAAAGATATGGGTTGCATCTTTTTCACAATAAATTGTTCAATTAGTTTGTTCGCCTGAAAATCAATAGTATTAATGGTCCATAAAAGTCGAAAATACATGAAATCATAAATACCTATTTATTCTAAAATTTTATGTTAATAAATAAAAGTAATTGTACCTAGGTACATTTAAGGTACATTTGAGGTACCTGTACCTAGGTATTTTGTTTTTCTAGTACCTATACCTGTACTTTGGTACATTTTTTCCAGAGTACCTGTACCTGTACTTAGGTACTGAAAATAAAGTAACTTGCACAACACTGAACATGACAATCGAATTTAAACTTGAAAACATTATCTTGCAGGTTGTATACGAGATATGTTGTATATGCACGTTGAACATTGAAGGAACAGAAAACTCTATTTTTGTAATTCTATGAATTTGAAAAACTCGAATACGTGTAGAAATTTCAAGAGCGTCGAAATGGAATAGCTTCTTTCGGCCGATTTTCGCAATGCACAAAGGAAATATATTATGCAGTGATAGCAGCTCTTTCTCTCCCTCTCTCTTTTGCGCGCGCGTTCGGAACGCTATGATAATTTAGCGGAAATTCGAAGGAGGATCGGGAAGCGTTTCAACCACCGCACAAAAGGGTATTATAGAACGGTCAGACTCACAATATACGGGTAATAATAATATTTTGTGGATTAACTAAATCATCGCGCTCGCGGTGTGCGCTTTACGGTCATTAACAATGCGCATAATCTACTTACTGACGGGAAATCCCGCGTAACGAGCGGCTCGCACTGATGGATCGGCCGCATTGATCACTAAATTGATAGAATAAGACTTAGGCGCCCAAGTAATACCGTACAATTGCGAGATATCGAATTGACGGTCGATTAAACTTGTCTGCTTCTAACGATGATAAACGATAATATTTATGGGATGCAGAGATCGTTAATTCACCTACAATTACAATTTTTATATTTATTATAAGTGCAGTTGTATCTTTTTTATCTTGTCTGTCAGTATTTTGTTCAGATATTATTTATTATCTGAATGTTTTAATAAAGCAAGAATTCCAGGAGTAAAATTTTTTGAGAAGAGAAGGAATAAAAGAGATATTTATTCTTATATATAAATTATATTTTAATGGAGTAAAATACAAAGAAATTTATATATGTTACTTCTTTATTTTATAGGGTAACTCCGGTATATACGCCGCACCTAAGGAAAACTTAATTTATCAAGTACATTGAGAGAAAAATTTATGATATTTGTGACTATAATGAAAAGTTAAATAATTATGGTTAGGTGCACCATTCTTATAGTTGTTACTGCTATAATGTTAGTAATAATAACAAAAAATAGTTACAAATACCATAATTTAACTATATTATTATAGTGAATTATTATGGTTGGCACCGATGCCAACATAATTATTTAACTTTTCATTATAGTCACAAATATCATAAATTTTTCTCTCAGTGTACTATTTACTATGTTTAAGGCAAATGAATTATACCAATAAAAACTTTATATTGTTTACTACTATAAAGAAAATTAGAAATATGAAATATTTATTCTTTGTATTTAACAAAAAACTTTTAGAAACGCTTGCATTTTTGCCATATATCTTATAGGAATGGGATATATGACTATACATAATGACTGTTCATACATAACATTACATATATGTACTTACAGTCTGGCGATTTTAATCTCATTGTCAGTAGCGCAAGAGTATCACAGTATTTCAGTAAAGTGGAGTGTACGCATTGAGAATATCATCATCCTACACTGATAAAAATTTAAACGTCATTTTATTGTGAGAATCGGTGGTCATTTTTAACCTTCGATTTACATAGTTAAAATACAGAGTGATTTGATTCCATTTGAATGGAATCAAACTTTAACGTTTTAAAGTAAAATTACAAAGCACTCTGTATTTTAACTGCGTAAATCGAAGGTTAAAAATGACCACCGATTCTCACAGTAAAATGATGACAAAATTTTTATCAGTGTAGGTCGTAATACATAATCGCGCTACTTACTACATTGAGAAATTGATTCACCTCACGATGGTTTCGTTAATATTAACAGTAAAGAACTGAAATCATAACACAATACTATTATGGCATAAAAGCCATAATAGAGTGGTTGCGAGCAAATTACCTTTACTCCTTCTATTTTTTCTGACTTCTACGGCGTATGTAAATCCTCGCGTGGCGTAAATACCGGAGTTACCTTAATAATAATAATCTTATTTTATCTAGTTTTAACAATTTAAATTTGCAAAAAATGACTTTATGTAATTATAACGTTATAATTTCTAAGAGACTTTTAGTACAGAAGTCTAATTCGAGCTTTTTCTCACTATATAAGTAGGTATCTCTAAATGCTTTTGGGTATATTTTGTAGCGAATTCGCAAGTCATGACGCGAAAGCACCGGGGACAGGACGTGTCTGTATCCCATTGGACGGGGGAATTATCATAATTTCAACATGCCCTTTGTGCATGGGCGCAGCGTGAAATCGGTCCGCGCTACCGTAGAACGACGTCTTGCCGCGTCGTGCAGACTGGCAGGTGTGCCGAAACCGGAAGCCTTTGGGCCTCGCCGCGCGCTCGACTCAATGGACCGACAAATTCGAACTGTGACTTTTGACTGTATAATCCCATCCCGAGCCTTTTCATGCCACTGGGAAAATCCCGGAGAGCAGGACCACGGTTTTCTCGCTGACAGTTGCCGGCGACATTACCGCGACGAGACTTTCCTACGTGGATTCTATCTAGTCATTATCCAATATGGACTTTTAGGACAGACGGTGTTCCTTTTTACTTTCAATTTGTGTTCCATTAAAAAGGATGAGGGCGAACGCTTTTGGGATTATGAAAGCGATGAGATTGATAATCGTAATAGCTTCGTTCAAAAAAACGTCTTTATTAAATTGTATTAAAAAGTGTTAATTATGGTTTAAATTACTGTGTAAATTATAGTTTTTGTGGCTATATGTTTTACGACATAGTGTTATACAACTTTATGCATCACTGATAACTTTCTGCTAAAGATACATTGCTATTGATCACAATAAGGTTTACGAACAAAGAGAAAGTATCGAGCTCTTTCAACGTCGATAGGATCGATTAACGCTTGCGAATAGGTCTTAATAACATTTCAGCTGATATATACAGGAGGATATAGAGCACGGCGCCCATGGTCCACGGTATATATTTATTTATGCAAAACCGCTTGTGCGCGGGCGAGACCGGATATATCGCGGGGTTCGGCCGTATTCGCGATTTATGGCGCTGTCATTTTCGGTTTTGCACTGCTCGACGTGTAAATCATTCACAACCGGTCGTGTGCGCAGATCGCCGCAAGAATAATACCGATACGAACAGCCGCTCATAGGCGATTCCTTTCTTCGTTACAATTACTCTATCTCTCGTTGTGCTGTTAACCGAAAATTTCGACACGTCAAATATTGCGACTTGATTGTTCGACGAAAACGCGCGCACGGATCGCGCGCCAAATTATTTGCAACTAATTGCGTGGAAACCAGCTGCCACTGATTTATCACAAGTCAAGCACAGATGAAAATACAATAATAATGAGATAATAATAATAAACTCATTTAATATCAATGATTAATTAATATCCCGTGTGTATTTGAGAGGAAGATGATACGTCTCAGGCGTGTATGCCGCTAGCATGCACTGCAGTTGCATATCATCGACTATCCCTAGGAGCAATATGAGAATCTCTAGGTCATTGAGTCAGTCGGTCAGTGGTGCTCTGAAGGGGACTTTGCATCATTGTCGGACGAACGCGTCTACGTTCGAATTAAATCCAAGTAAAATATTTTCAAGTTATCGGATAAGGGGAGAGTTGCTTACATTCACATTTTTAAAATTTTTTATTATTCATTTTGAACAAAAAATTGAAATAAATTTTAAAAATTTGTCGCGATGAGATTTATCATCGATTTTATCTATATATATATATATGTACATATATATAGTAGTAAAAGGCTACTTCTCTTCCTCTCATTATAAACAAACGATAAAGTGTACAATTACATGTAAAATTTACAATTTAGACGGTTTACAGAAATTGTATTACCTAGCAATATTTATCTGATAATGATTTAATAACGTTGACTTGACTATAGATAACTTGACGATACAGTGCAATTAAAATATAAACTACACGATTAACTTTTGACAGTTCCTATTTTATATCTGATTCCTATAACAGATAATAAGATATGTTACTATTAAAGTTTAGTTATGTAATTTATTATACTAAATTGTAGTAAATTCTTTCTCTTTCTCTTTTAGACTTATTACAATTGCATATCTCCACTAAATTTTATTGAACAAAGAAGAGGCGCAGGCGAGTCGTGTGCGATTCTCGCAAACCCTCGCCGCGCAAACAACCCCTAAATGCCAGCCGAGGACCACTGACTGACTGTTCTGACTGACTGGATGACTGACTGACTGCCGTGCTACCCGCGGACACAAAGGGCCGGCTTTGTGCGTGCCTACAGATTAGTGGACTTATATACAAAGTCATTCACGGCGAGTGAAGACCCGTATCGTTCTTCTCGCCATCCCTCGTCGTACCTCGTCCCTGCCCCGCGCACCCCACCATCCTCGTTCGCACCTATTCCGTGTCCGAAACCGGCTGCGCGTCACGTATTCCGATCCCTTCTGGATCCGGGGGAACCATCCGGTAATCTCGCTAATACAGATGTCAGCGACGTATACACGAGACGAACCACCAACCATTCACGTCGCTTTGACTTTTCACCCTCCCGCTAACACCCCTCCACCTCTCTCCCTTCGCTCGCATTCTCTTCCGCTTTCTCGGAGAGGCTTCTGAACGTTTCTCACTTTGCTTTTGCCTGTAACTTGTAAAACGAACTGAAACGCACTAAGCCTTCGAAAAAGATTAAGATTGAGATAATTCAATCCTTTGTTTAATGACGTTTTTCTCCAATAGTAAAATAATATATTTTTTTGAAGAAAAACTGCACAACGATATTTTTTCGGAATTTTGTGAGCAACGCATGAAAAGAATTGAGATTTATTTATCGGTGCGTAAATGCAATTACCAATATGCAAATGATATTGCAAATTATTTAATACTGTTATTTGTGATTAATATGTAAAAAGAGAAATAGTTTCGATAAATCATAGAATACTCTGTGGTAATTTCCATTAAATAATATAAATTATTCAAAGATTGTTTCACTGATACTGACATCTATATCCGGTCCTGATCAAGTTATTAATTTTTCACGGTGCGTTTAATTAATTTAAATTAGTTATTGAAAATTACACCCATTTCTTTTCATTTATTGAATTGGTCATATTAAATTATTATATTATTTATACATCGTTCGTGATTATTATTGGCGTTCGATATATTATATGGAAGAAGAATTTTGCAGAAGAAACGGAACGCACAATAAATCGCAAAGAAAAATTCATTGATTGAAGAGGAAAAAAAAAATTAGAGTACCTAGAAAGATCATCGGGAGGATTTGCCTGCCTTCGCAGAAGATGCCGCTCGACAGAGTGTTTTCACCCTCGGATAGTTTAATGCCCCCTCCCCTCGTGTCGACACCCGAGGCGATTCACCCCGGGTCTGCCGAGGCCGCTATTAGTTTGGTTTCGATGGTGCGGTAGTGAGTTACTCGGTACGACGCGTTCGACCCCTCGATGATCGACCGGACCACTTAAGGCTTCGTGTACGCGCTCATGGACCGCTCGCGAGATGTATCACAATCATGCGAATCTCACTTTCCTGTGGAATCTGCACTGTGAGTACGGACTCACGGATCTCCCGTCACTACACTGCAAACCCAAGCGTGTTATTCTTACACGCCTAAACATCTGAAAACGACACATTTGACTGAAGTTCTTTTTGCATGTTTCTTGCCGTTTTAAGTTACGGCATTTAATACGTTTAATCGTATTAAATTAAAAATTAATACGTTCAATCGTGTTAAATGACATGATTTAAAACGGCAAGAAATGTGTAAGAGGAGTTTCAGCTAAAATAATACGCTTGGATTTCCAGTGTATATGTATGTGTTTGTTTCGAGAAAAATAAGAATCGCGAATTCCGAAAGCAGCGTAAACGTTTATACGCTTTTTGAATTCTTCTGTTGGACGCGATTTTCAAATGAGCGAAAAAGACAGTCATATTTAACATTACATATGGATCGGGAAAGTTAAATAAACTGCAGTACAAATTTATTCGCATAAAAGGCTGACATTTCGGAGCAGATTTATTACACAGTGCGATTGTAAATTAATATCGAAATTGCAACAGAATAACATTGTAATCATTATTATATCATAGAAATTAAACGAAGAAATTAAATGCAAATATTGCAAACAATTAGTGCCAGGTAACAGCATGATAGAAATATAGCTGTCAAGCAGTAAATAATTATGTGGGTACGAGAAAGCGAGGGATTCTTTAACAAATATATATAATAGAATAGATGAACATAGAATAAAGTGAATTTCACACATAGGGCCAACCTGAATTAAGACGTTTCTGTTGTATTATAAAAGTAGGACAGTTATGAGAAAAGATACTTCCATTTTGGCATTTAAAATACGTCGACTCGGCATAGATCAAAAAGTTCGTAGATTAAAAGAGCAAGAATATTTCTACTATATTTCTACCGTATGTCCTGCATAGCAGTGGGATTGTCAAAAAATCACGCTACAATCGCGATTCATAGTACGCGCATTATGAATCTAGCGCTTCCGTGGCGGAATTTCCTCTCGGAGCACTCGACAAAGCGCGCGAGTATACAACTAAAATGAACACCACTCGACTGGTTCGTTAGCGGATAGTCAAAGTGCATTTCACTCGAGCAATTGCACCCGCTCTGGGCCGTCAATTATTTCCATTAGGCTATTGACGTTTCGAGCCACAAACGATCTGTCTAGTTTTATGCGACTTGTACCTCCGTCCGCGCGCGTTTATATTTAACGCTCTCACTTTACATTTTAACATGCATTTACTTAAACATTGACTGGAATGTTGCAACTCTAACTATAATAGCATACAAATCATCGACATATTTTCAGGATATTATAGACCTATTGTAAACCTATTGTGTGTGAAGTCATACTGCTGAGGTCAAATCATGTAAGTAATTGGTCGTACAATTATTTAAGCAATATTAATGAAGATAAATTTATAATTTAATTATAAAATCAAATGAAAAATAAAATTTATTTTATTTAATTTGTCGGACCATCATATCAAATAAGACCTTATCCCAGTTACGATTGGAGGTTTCTACGAACTAACTCGTAGATGAATCTCGAGCCCATGCACTTTAACAATATAATATGTCGGTGTAACTCAACATAATAAAGAGGGAACCTAATGAAAAAGTCGCAATTATTCCCGCATACGCGTCTCTTATCGAGACGATCTCGCCGCGTTCGTCCGTATCCAGGTGTGCAGCGTCCGGCGGGACTCGGACCGGTTCGCGAGGACAACGGCGACACGGACCAGGACAACGAAGGAAGAAAGAAGGGGGCAGTAGAACCGCGAGGGGACGAAGCGCCAAAAAGTCTCTTCCTCCTCCTGTTTTATGGACATGTAATTAAACGGTCAGTCGCGGCGCGCGGGATTCAGGATGACCGACGTTTCGCGTGACATCGAGAGGAGGCAGGATCTAATTTATATAAAAAGGAAGAAAAGGGACACCGCGGAGGAGAGAGAGAAAGGGAGGAAAGACAGGGTGGAAGAACACGGTGAGGGAGGAGAGAGAGGGGGGTGGGAGGGGGGAGACTAGCGGTATTTACGACCGAGGCCCTACGTATGTATCGGCGCATTATGGGCCTCGTGGTATCAAAGGGGCCGCCTTTACAACGAGCCATATACAGCCGTTTACAGCATCGGAAATCTGACTGACGTCTATATAAGTATACCGGGACTCGTCTCCCTCGCTTCGCGGGCAAGCGTGAATGTCGCCGAACGACATGCCCTCGTCCCCATCCCGCCCCGTGAGAATAGGAAGTTGGAGAGCGATACTCTTGTCGTTTTCGTTCCGGGACGATATCGTTGCACACAGGCAGATGCTAATGGACGACATTCGCAGTGGCACACGTCGAGCGGGGACAAATGTTTAGGGTCGTACCGATTGGTGTAATGAATCTCTAAATTGGAAATTAGCGAGACGTTGCGATATTGTTCCTCAGATATGGGTGTATGCTGATGCGAGCGAAATTCTTTCTCTAAAATGCGGTTATCACTGTCAACCGCCGTTCCGCAGAGTTAAAATCCCGAATCTGAATTAATCGCTTGAACGTGTTCGGCCATTAAAGTGGCCGGCATTAAAGGTGCATCTAAAAAGGTTCCATCAATTATCCGAGATCCTTTATGCGCGGCATACAGCGTGATAGCGCGATGCGAATCCTGTCTCGCGTTTCGAGAGGGTCGCGTCTGTGCGCGGGTCTGCTTTAACAATACTTCAACAAGTCGCTGTTCCCGATAACGAGTGAAATTCACGGTCGCGGTCTTATCTTCCGCGCGACCTGTTCCTCGTACGCCACGGCGGTGTATCGTTTTATCGCGCGGACATACTCGATTTAATTATTCGATATTGTGCGCGGCGGAAAAACACGCGGTATCTTGAGTTACGCTTATTGCCGTGCGAATAAAACGACCTGCGCGGATTCCACAAAGCGTCCTGGCTCCTTAACAATGCTCCGCAGTTATTTACGAAGCCAACGGAAACTCTAATCTTCCCTCCTGAAAAGGATCTGCACGAATATTGCGACAGAGATAGAAAAACCTTAAAAACCTTTTTCCTCGAAGACTTTTAACGCTAATTTGCGAATTATATATTCCGTATTTACTATTATTTTTTTAACCAAAAGAAATAAGATTAGCAAATAAAAAAAATTTAGTTTTTCTTTATTTTTTATTCAGTTAAAAAATGTTTCACGATATATTATTGAATATTTATAAAAGAGAATGATAATGTTTCCAAAAATTCACTTTTAGAATATAATGTAGTAATTTTGGACATTTCGCGTACCGAAATTAGAGCATAAATAGGACAGGGTATTTACTACCCAGAAAAATCTCGAAAATCGGGAATTTTTAGAAAATTTCTTTTTTACCCTTGAAAATCAGGAATTTTTATGAAATTTTATTAGTACTCGGGGAAACCTTTGGAATTTTACTTTTAAATTTAAATTCTGCCTCTTTCTGAAAAAAATTGTTTTTTTAATCATTTTTTCTTAATAATGCAGAATGTCGATAATCGGTTAGCAATAAATAATGGCATATTCGCGTGTATTCAGGTTTATTCTCATATAGCTCACGAGTTTTTATTTAAAAAATTAGAGTGACAGTAGAAAACAATACATAGCAGAAGAGAGCTCATTGATACTATATTGCACTGAGAGAAAAATTTATTCATGACTATAATTAAATTGTAAATAATTATGGTTAGGTGCACCATTTTTATAGTTATTACTGCTATAATGTTAGTAATAATAACAAAAAATACCATAATTTAACTATAATTATTATTTAACTATAATAATTATAGTTAAATTATGGTATTTGTAACTATTTTTTGTTATTATTACTAACATTATAGCAGTAATAACTATAAAAATGATGCACCTAACCATAATTATTTACAATTTAATTATAGTCACAAATATCATAAATTTTTCTCTTAGTGTGTAGTAAACCTTTCATATACTATCCTATAGATTTCGCGGCTTCGATTATAGAAAAGGATAGATATAGTCTCGTGGAAGATTATAAGAAGACGAAATATTAAAAATCGCATATGATAAAATAAATTTATTTCAAAGTTGTATTAAAAAAATTCTCTAATCATATCTGGAATGTTGAATAAAGATCACAACTATCTCTAATCATATCTGGAAGATTCGAGAATTTTCAGGAAATTTTTTTTACAAGATTGAGTAAATACCCTGGAACTAGGAAAATATTTGAAAGATCTTTTTTCTCTCTTGGAAAGATTCTAGCATTCTGGGACACCGGGAAGAAAAAGATTCGCCGTTCGCTTCCTCAAACAGAATCATCGTACGCAAGTGTAACACTCGCGAGCGCGCGAAAGCGTAACGTGCACGTCCTCGCTACCTTTCGCCCTCTTTCCCTCCCCCTGCGACCCTCTGTGCACGCTATTCAGGCGTAACGGAGAGTTTAATTAATATTCGCACAGCGGGTTGGCCCGTTTGATTAGCTCTACGTTGCGCGGCCTGATGGGCAGGCATGCATCCACGTAGAATGCACATAGGCGGAAGGGAGTGAAACAGAGAGCGAGCGAGAGGGGGAGAGAGAGAGAGAGAGAGGGAGAAAGAGAAGAGAGAGGCTACACATTCCGAGAGCCTACGAACCAACTGTAATATCACAATCATAACCAGACCCCTCGTCGGCTCGTCCGTCCATCCGTCTGTCTGCCAAAACGTCCTCACGCTTCAGCGATATCAAAGAACTGCTGGCCGCTCGTGACGTTTACGGTACGCGCACGGTACGACCACCGGTGTCCCGCAACCGGTTAGCGTTTTGCGCTCTTCGCGGTCGGTTATGAGCGATATAGTCGATACGCGGGTGGCTATCCGTAGGCTCGAACCGCGGACAAGCGGAGGGAATTATTTGCTAACGATGCTTGCTGCTAATTAATTACGTCCTTTTAAAGCAACCCTCGTGTTTTGCGTTGTATGTAAAATGAGACGCTGCTACAATAACGTCTCATTAAATGCTAAATACTTCGTGTTATTTATCATAATTTCCGTAAATATTGGTCATGAATGTCGTTTATGAAATGCGCTTTAAAATCACCGATCGACTTCTTTTCGTCAAATATGCAGCTATACCTTTGCGTTTAGCATGGTGACGAGAGTAACAGGAAACTTCACGGACGTATCTCACGGTCCTGTCTGCCGCACGACAACTTCGGACTTCTAGGGAACGCGGGAATATAATTTTGTAAGAGCGATGAATTTTCTACAACATACGGGATCTCCAACAGGAGCGGGACAAAATAAGGCATGAAATAAGGCAACGAATGCGGGACCCCGGGAATCGAGGGATTTACCGGCCCGAAACGAGTCGTTCGTTTGGCAAGGTGAATCCACGGAAGCTCCATCGTATCTCTTCTCACTCTCCCGTCTTTCCCGCCTCGCCGCTTGGCCCGCTGTTCTTCTACCGCGTTTGCAAGGTGGTCACCGGGATAAGGAAAATAAAGATAAAGAGATGGACCGAGACAGCGCAGGACGTACGAGTTGCGCGAACACGGCAGCGCGAGCCTGCTTTACGAAGTGGACGCCTACATTTATTGTCGTAGCATAATATTCCCGGTGAATCACTCACTACGGCAGAGAATGTTCCCTTCTTTTTTTTAACCGTAACCCGCGCAGGCCGGGATGACTTTTCATATAGCTGGTATGACCATAAACGCTGGTGGCGTTATTTCGTGCGAAACATTTTATCGTGTCAAATCTAAATGCATCTCCCATACAATCGTGATATTGGTGTAAAATATATTAAAGATATATTGAATTTTTTTGAACGAATACTAATAATTGGGGTATAATTAAAAGGGAAATAGAATTTGATCGCGAGACGAAAAATGTAGGCAAAATTCAGGTCGTTTATTATTTACAATCTCAAAATTGAGTAGCACTAGTCCTCCATCTGACAGATATATAACATGGTAGTCACTGGTCAGGGAAAACCTGGAAATCAGGGAAATGGTCAGGGAAAAGTCAGGGAATTTTTTAATTAGTAGGGAAACGAGAAGAAACAAAGCTTCCTCCATAATTAAAGAATCAAAGTTCAAAGAATAATTTTTTTCACATGGTGGGAATTCTTAATGGTGGAAAATTTGAATAAAACTATTGACCAAATGTGAGTAATGTTCGCTGCACTGAGAGAAAACGAAATAGTTCTGGAAACTATAATTTGGCAACTCTGAAATTTAAGTAGTTGCAAC
>NJRP01000135.1:143627-161556 GCA_003063835.1 Aphaenogaster floridana | reverse complement strand
CAAATTTCAGAAAAATCGGAGAGTGACACTTCCGTAGGTTTACTTGTTAGTTTATATAACTTATTTGTTGTTGTTACTGCAACTTTATAGCACATAGTTGAGGCGCTATTTATCCACAAATTTCTAATTGCTGATACGACTTTTTTCTCTGAGTGTGTAAACGTTTATGCAACAAAATTTTTAAAAAATCAATCCTGTTGTTAATCTCTATGGCTTAGTTGTATAAATACAATTTTCTATCACCATTGAGCAGATTGTAAACATGTTTTTGAATACTGATTAATTCGGAGCTTTATTAATTAGTTTCGTATTGGCACTTGACTATTAATTTGAATTTTAGTTAGGGAAAAATTATAATTTCGCCAGGGAAAATCAGGGAAAAGTCAGGGAATTTTTTTCTCTCTTTTTAGTGACCATCATGTATGATCTTATATAAGATCTGTAAAAAAAATACAGAATAGCATCTTATTACTTCAAAATTTCTCGTAATTCGTCTTTGAGATATCTTCCAAGATTCTTCGCCAGTGATACCTGAACGTATCTGACGGATTATTTTCGTGGCGTAAAATAGAATCGCATTAGTTTCTCTAGAGAGAACTTTAGTAGCCTTTGTCCGCGTCTCGACGAAGATAAACACGATTCTTTTTATACCGAGAGCTGTCCATTCAATGTATTCCAAAAATAATCTCCGTAAACCTCTGAAATGTTTCTCGCGCGAATAAGAGTCCGACGACTTGACCCGTTGGCAACGGGCCGCATTTGTCCGCTACCGATCTTGCCGATTCGCATGCATCTTTATCACCACCCACGGGCTCGCATAAAGTCCGAAAACCTGCGGCGTGATCCGAATTCGACGCGGTCATCGAAGAAACAAACGATTCCTCACGCGCCCGTGGGCTCGTGAGCAGGCTCTTCTTCTCGCGGCCGCTTTACGTCGTGCGAGAGCGAGAGAGGCCGCCGTTGAATAAGATATCGCAGGCTGTCGGACGTGTTTATGAATATTGGCAAGAGCGAGCGAGCGAGCGAGCCTTTCGGTCTGGCGCGCACAAAGGCGAGCTCCAACATAAGTCGTCCGCGTTTCGTGCTCCACCAAGCTCCAGATACCGTTTCTTTCTTGAATCCACGGTGCAAAAATTATTGGCTGTTTGCTCTGTGGAATTAACGAGTTGTAGAGCTCTCGAGTGTATCGCGTTTCGATTAAACCGCCTGGGAATGTTACTCTCGAGGAAGAAAATGAGTTGGAATTTTCAGTCGAATATTAGAAAACTTTCGCAGATTGTTGAAATTAGTCAGACAAAGTTAATCAACGTGAGGTGAAATAAATTTTAATGGCAGCTAAAAATTTCGAATTATCGCGAATAATTATTTTGTGAGCGTCGAATTTAAGCCCGAAGTTACTATTCTGGCAGGCAGTTGCGCGGCAGCAATTCACAGATAAGTCCCAAAGGCGTTTGTGGCCGCAGCACGCGCATGAAACTGGCTCGAAAGGCAATTGGAAAGGGCAGGAGAAGGGTAGAACCCGATGTGGTTGGTCCCTTTTCGGGATGAGGTAGCTACGTCGGCGGTCGAAAGATTACAAAGCAGCCTGCGCGAGTATCGAATTGATATTGATAGCCACTTCGTGCTACCACGTGCAAACTGCCTCTCGAGTACGGCTGGAAAAAAAAAGAGAAAGAGGCACGGATTTCGGCAAGAAGCTAGCCAGTAATCGAGAAAGACAAGGAACGAGGGCGAAGTGACATGGAAGCGAAAAGGACGTGAAAAAAGAAGCTGAACGGAACAGCGTCTCGTGATGCCAGTGAGGGATGCATCGCAATTGAAACGAAACGAAAGCCGCGCAGCTGTGGAACCAAGTGCCATTAAATGCCTGGTAGACTTATATATAACATTGGAAATCATTTCGTTGAGTATCCGCAATGTCCGTTCAAACTAATGCATTTATTAGCTACGTTGTCCGTATTATTGCTGTCGTTATTTTCTTTATGCTACTGCTCCTCGTGCCATAAGATGAAATAATTTTGCATTATATCAATTAAAAATTATGATGTTCAGTGTTTACGAATATTGATTAATTTTCTCAACGTTATGATTTTTTTTTTCTTTAGCATCTGTAAATTTTTTTATGATGCAAGTTTTTATTCTTGCTGGCATACATTACATGTGCTTTTATAGTATTGTATAATTCTTAAAATATATAAGGAATAATTGTTGCAAAATATATCAAAAGATGGCAGTGTTTAACATAGTATAACATTGAAAAATTATAATCCAACGCAGAAAATTTTGGGAAACCGCACGCGAAACTACGGCACGCTGAGAACACCTGGCACACTTATACCGCACGTCCCATTTTTTTCCGAAGCAACGGTATTTCCGCGTCTGAGCGTAAATCGCCGCTGCGTCCCGGAGAACGTTGAGGTCAGCGGGGGCAGGAGGCGGAAATCAGTTCGGCGAACTGTGGCCCCCGGGTCCTGTTGTGTAAATGAGGGATCGTAAAGAAAGCTACACAGTATCAGCTACACACCTCGGACACCTACCGAAACGCTGGCTGGTGCCCCGGCCTGAGACCCCCCGCCGCACGGTCTCCCTTAAATCACGGCTGTTTGTAATTAAGTGAATGAATGGCCTGTATCAGAGTTAATATTTGCGACATGACGTATGACGGTACCGCGGAGACAAATCCCTTATATATCACCGCGTTTTATATAAGTGCTCCCTTCCTTCACCCCCATGCCCTCTCGACGGTTAACGGCTGCTGCGAGCACCCATCGACAACCTAGCGATCGCCTTGTTCGCTCGCGCCGCGATTTATCTCGCGACGAGCGATCGAGAGCTCGCGGATGGTTCCTCCCTCTGTTACACCGTGTTGCTCTTTGCCGCTTATGAATCGTGTTGTTAGCTGTGTGAATGTAACTGTAACTCGATTGTTAAAATATAGCCTGAGAAGTTAACTGTTGCAGTTTGAAGATGGAACTGTTAAACGTTTAGTTCTTTAGTTTCGATGGGACGATCTTTGTGCAGATCCCCGTAGTCTGAAGTGGAATTTGTAGATACCGAAAGCTAGGATTTTTATTGTCAAGTTAAATTTGTTAAGTTTTGGATTTTAAAATTCTTGTTAGAGTTCCAAATTCTTTGATTCTAACGATAAGTTCCTTTCCTTAGAATCTTGAGATCATCAATCCTAGAGATCTAGGATTGATGATCTACTTATTCTTTAACTCTAAGGCCGGTATTCATAGTCGGTTCTTATTTTAAGACTGTCTTAAATAACGTCTTAAGAATACGGCTAATACGGCTCTGTGATTGCTTTAAGACATCTTAAGATTGTACTTGAGACGATCTTAAATATAAGAACCGACTATGAATATACCGCCCTTAAACCTTGAATTTTTAAAATTCATTATTCTTTACGCGTTGTTAGACTCTCACATTTTTTTTAAATCTTCGGATTTTTAAATACTTATAATCGCGTCTCCGAAATCTTAAATATTCTGAATCTTAGATTCTGCATTAAATAGGTCTTTCGTGTATTCCGATTTAAAATCATTGATCCTCAGAATCTTCAACGATCGCATCCTTGCCCTCTCAGATCCCCCGTTCTTGAGAAGCCTCTCTCACCATCTGAGAGTTCGCAGCATCCTTTCGGCACGCTTATCAACGACATCGGCGTCGTTCCGACGAAATCCGGCGCGACGGGAGCCGCTCTTCCTGTTTCTCGTTACCCTGGGATTTACGCAAATTCTCGGGCGATAAATTCATTTCGACGATCCGCAATCTCGAGAGCGAATCACCTCGGGCGAATGAGGGGGCAACGACGACCTCTCTCTCTCTCTCATCCCCCAGGATCGGCACGCGTGTCTGCGTGCATACGTGTGTGCATCGTGCGTGCGTGCGTGCGTGCTGGTGGCCGGAAGGGCAGAGGATACAGGAACAAGCACGGCGGAAGGCAGAAAGGAATGTCTATATGAAACGACCGACGGCGGACGCGGTGACGCGTGATTCTGCACATCGACCAAAGGAAAGATTACCATCGCCCTGCTTTTTCCCAAAACTACAACCCTACGCTTCTCTCGATTTTCCACCCCCTTCCCGCTGCTCCCTTCGTTCTCTCGCTCCCGCTTTCTGAAACGCTCTAGATGTTCTACCCGTGTGTGCCGCCGGAAGATTCTTTGATATTAAGCGCGCAAGAGAGCTGGAGGGTCTTAAACGGCATCGTGATACCCACTCGGCAGATGTGCAAGGAAAACAGACGGGGATCAACGAGATATTCGGGATTCTGGAAATGTTGATGTTAGCGTCGGCCACTCTGCTTGCGACATGATTTATTTATTTGTTTGTGCATTCCGAAGAGAAGATCGCTAAGGAATTGATGATATTGCTCAAACTTGTTGAATCAGTAATCGCGATAAATTCCTAGTCTGCAGAATATTGAATTACAGGTGAATGTAATTATGTGTAATATTGAGGGGTAAACCGCTGAGGGCATTACGGTG
The DNA here is from genome assembly GCA_003063835.1 of Aphaenogaster floridana. NCBI lineage: Eukaryota > Metazoa > Arthropoda > Insecta > Hymenoptera > Formicidae > Aphaenogaster > Aphaenogaster floridana. Next base: position 157,063 of record NJRP01000135.1, on the reverse strand, counting down.
TACAGATTTGGAGCATTAGTGGGCATTACATAAAAAATTTACTAGTAATGCCCAAAAATTGTGTACTTTTAGTGTAATTTGTGTACTTAGTAATGCCCAATTTTAGGCATTACTAGGCATTGGTGTACACAATTTTAGTCAGCGGTTTACCCCTCGTGTAATATATAGAATCGCAATTGGAAAATCTTATTATATTTTATTAAATATCTGCATATCTACGATTTCCCGATCCTCTTACTTCGATAACACACTGAAAAAAGTGTATTCTCCTCTAAAATAAGCGCCAAGAGGATCTTCTTAGTTTAAGAGGAGAATCTGTTAAACAGTATATCCTCTAAAGAGATATTCTTAACATGTAAGAATATTCTTACATGTTAAGATTCTCCTCTTAAACTAAGAAGATCCTCTTGGCGCTTATTTTAGAGTAGAATACAATTTTTTTGGTGCACCAACTCTCGAATTTGAAGAGAATACCAACGTTTCTATGAATTAATGTTCTGAAAAGTTAAAGTTTTATTTTGGCGTCTCAAAAAATGACCTACTTCAATTCGTACCCTCTTTAATAGTAGGAAAATCAAAGACGACAGCGCATTTAAAATTCAAGCCTTACTAGTGTCTTACAAGTGCATGTTCCCTTATAAGATCGTCCTTATAAGATTGCAAATTGAATGCTTTTCGCAATCGCATGCTTCTCTCGCGCAGCCATCGAATGTCCCCGACTTCTCCTTTTTCCGTCGTGTCTCGCAACGGCAGCGGCGAGAACTCGCGGCGGCCCATAAATCTCTTTCGAATTACCGGGCGGCCGTAGGGCCGCGTAGCTCCTCGCCTGCGATTGCCGTACGCAGGTGACGTTTTTTGATCAGAGGCGAGCTCTCTGCCTGCCGCGGGGCTGTAAAAGCGAATTAGACGACCCTCCGGGTTTTTCGCCTCGTCCCGTAATACGTCTTCGTCCTCGTCCTTCGTCCTTCGTTTCCCCCTCGCCCCGAACGCGCGACCGAACGTCGTTTTACGTGCGAGCGCGACGTGAAATTCATACCGTGCGATAACTCGCGGCGGGATACTCCTCGCGCTTATGTCCTTCGCGTAGCGGAGGCGCCTACGTCGACGAGAGGACCCGGAGATTTCTCGAGAGCGACGAGGAGCGAACTTCTTGTCGGGAACAAGGAAAGACAAAAGGATGAACGAGAGACGTGAGCAGAGAGGCGCGAGGCGAGAAGGGTAGACATGTACGGAGGATCCGAGGATACTACGGTATGCATGAAAGGACCTCTCGTCCTCGGTCGACGGGCCCCTTTCGCGCAAGTTGCACTTACCGTGGCACACCCTCGCTCTCTTATATCCGTAACTGCCGAACTTATGGCACGGTATCTAGCGTAACTGCAGACAATCCACGGCTACTGCCGTCGTCTATGAACGGGAGAGACTTCCCGGGACGCCTTCACCTCGTATCATCTCGACTGTTATATGATATTATCCGTGCTCGATATACGATTTCGTATCGAGATAATAAGAAAATTTCGTAGATAATAAGAAAATATCAGAAACAAAAAGAAATAGATTGGAAAGTGTAAAGACATAGAGAAAGTGTAACGCAAATAAAACTTGTAATATAAGACAAAAATTGTGCTTACACAGTTGGAAAATTTGTGTTAAATTTAACATAAATCACATGTCCCAAACAGTCCACTCAAATTTTTGTGTTAATTTAACATAATAAGGATGTGTTAAATGGTAACACTGATATCATGTTAATATTTCATCAAAAAAGAAATGTAATTTTGATTGTAATTTAAAGTTAATTGTGTGTACAATTAACATAACTTTTATGATGAAATTAACATATAAGAAATGTTCTTTTATATAAGAAAAGGTAATAACACGCAGTCATCCCCACTTCTATTATAAAGTAAAATTAACACTCTTTTTCTGTAAATTTTAACACATTTAATAAATACGTGCAAATTGTGTTACTTTAACATATTTTGCTTCCTCATAGAGGAAGTTTTGTTTTCGTGAAAAAAATTTTTTTTAAGTTGTCGCTGCCAATGTGTTTAGAATGTTCTAAAACGTCGAAAATTTACATTTCTACAAAATGTCCGTGTGTGTGTATGTGTGTGACGGATTGGATGTCCGTGAATGCTGTAACTTCCGCAAATTTGGAAATATCGGGCTAAATTTTTCTTTAATTGATAGAGAATTAATTAAGAAAGGTTTCTATTGAATTGCGCGAGGATGGGGTTTTCTTTTTATAAAATATGGAATTTTTAGGGAAATGTCCGTGGTTGCTGTAACTTTCGCAAATTTGCAGATATCGGGCTGAATTTTTTTTAATTGATAGAGAAATTTAAAAAAAAGGTTTCTATTGAATTGGGCGATGATGTGTAAACGGGTTCTCTTTTAAGAAAATTTTGAATTTTTTGAGAAATGTCTGTGATTGCTGTAACTTTCGCAAATATGGAGATATCCGGCTGGGTTTTTTTTAATCGAGAGAGAAATTTAAAAGGAAGGTTCCTATTGAATTCGGCGATGATTTAAAAAAATAGAAAAAAAGTGGAAATTAGGAATTTGCACAGTGCTTTCTCATAGGAATTTGCACAGTGCTTCCTCATCAATTTAAAGGTGAGCAAATTAGAAAGTTACAGAACGCATCATCGAGATTTAGAATGGTTCACAAAGCTTCCTCTATGAAGAAGCCTAAAAAAAGGAAAAAAAATTAGAAAGCTTCCTCATAGGAGCTTTGTGAACCATTCTAAATCTTGATGATGCGTTCTACAACTTTCTAATTTGCTCACCTTTAAATTGATGAGGAAGCACTGTGCAAATTCCTAATTTGCACATTTTTTAAAACCATTTTAATCATTTTTAATCATTTTTAATAATTTTACATTTTATATTTGTTAAGTTCAGTTAACAAAGCAGACATGTGTTTTAAATTACTTATGAATGTGTTGATTACTTAACACAAAAACTTTAACCAACAAATTTTTTCACAAAAGTACACAAATTTTCCAACAGTGTATTGACAAATTTTATTTTATTTTACTTCATTTAACTTAATTTTTAAATGCATTTAAGTAAACAAATATCTTGGAATACGACTGTTTTAAGGTTTGAAATTATATATATGTAAGTATTTTAAAGAAATAAATATATATCACTGTTGTGGAAAATTCATCACGTCACGAGAAACAGTTAATAACGAGGAACTTCGCAGTTACCGTCGATTATGCGAACGCGTTAAAAAAACAGAATTGCGGAAAGGAGGAAGCAGTCGGGTGAAATACGCGACAGTAACACGGCTGCAACATTTTACTTCCTTATGTATCACTTTACTTGCTAATTCTTTATTCTAATGCATTTCGATGCCAAGTAACGTAAAGTTGCCATGGACAGCCGGCATTAAAATACGATATACCGGATACACGACAGTTACATTGGTGTTATATTGCCCGCTTTATTTCCTATAAACTGCAGCTTCCAAGTTGCACTATAACGTTTAATTCTACGTTGCATGCCGATTTAGGATAAGTGGGAAAGAGATAAAATCTACGTAACTCTAAAATCTATGTAAAAATCCGAATTAAAGATTATATCGTAGGGGTTGAAGGTAATAGAAGATTAGGAAAGCCATTCTATATTGCCGTAATCTTTTTATAGTTTCTTCACGTCACTATAAAGTAATATTATCCTTTCTTATATTTGCAATGTAATATTGTTGAACCACTTGACGAATGATTTTTATACACACGATTAATTCAGCTAACGTCCAACTGGCTTTCAGATACGGAAATCCCCGAAGGAATGCAACATGGTTGTTGAGAGACGGTCGTTATTGTACCATTACGCGCGTTTAAGCCGATTAATTGTTAAGAACGCGTGCTTCCATTGTTTTCGCGGCTTAAGTTATTAATGAAACGAGCACGCCGCGCCGCCCTTAGGGTGTTCGGGTATCATGAGCGAGGAGAGTTCCTCTCGACAATCAATTTCTTAAATCTGACAGTCCTCGCTTTTTTACGTACTAAAATTTCTGTGATATTAAATATTTATAACTCTCTTAGCTTTATATATATGTAATATACATATAATAAAATCTTTTCTAAATATTTATAATACAACATTTTTAATCTGTCTAATAATTCATGTAATAATAATCTCACAACATAATTGACAAGACTGTTTAAAACAGTAGGTAGAATATAATCATTCGACTTGTCATTTTGCTATTTTATATTGTTATTGAAACGAATAAATCGCGGTAGATCTTGCCTTTTACTTTGCCAGCGGCGCACCTGTCGACCTGGTGATACCGATCTTAATTGAGTGCTTCATTACTCAAAGACTTATCGCGTGAGGCGTGTAAAAAAGTGCCAAAGCGGCGAGCGGCGAGAGATGTGCAGTGGCGATACGTTAACGCAATATCCGGCGCAACAAGCGAGAATATTAACATACAAGTGAAACCGACAGAGAACTCGCGGCCTAATTAACATGGAAATATTATCTGCTCGCAAATCACACGGAGACCCGCTTTTTTCGACCTTCTTGTTATTCGCAGAAGCTCGTACGACCCCGCCGGGAAACGTATTAAATTATTCGCGCAGTCCCGTATGTTATTTCGTGAGATTAAGAAAAGATTTTGCTAAGAAACGCGTTAATTGCACATTAGGAAGGTCTGTAATTAGCAAGACAATGTAGAATTTTCTATAAACTTGATTTCCACAGCGATACATTTAGCAATATTGTATTACACTCTATTACCGCAATTTGATTCATTAACATAATTACAAAGAGACTCTGATATATAAAAATCAAAACATGTTGGATATTTTTGAATAATGAAGACACTATATGTACCATTCTCGGACAATTCTGCTTCATAGTGGAATCCGACTCTTCTCTTCCATGCAAAAATATCCTGATAAATATCCTGACTGCAAGTAAGAGCCGAAACAAGCGACTTCGCGATTTCTTTTTCTCTATATGTCACTCACCTTGTCCTGGCGAAAGGGAACGTAAAATCGCTGTTAAAAGCGCTTGGACCGGCTCTAAAAAAGGCGCGCGCGCAACGATATGGAGCATAATATAAAATAATTGTCCGATTTTAAGGCGATCTCGCGATTCGATGACTTATCGTTCACGTATCGGTGTCGTTTGTATTTTACTACCGGCCGACAATATATTTCTCGTGCGCCTGGCAGGTGATGCGACAGATACCTTTCTCGCTTAGGTTGTGACTGGCGCTGACTGACGCCGTCGTTAAAAGAAACCAGTTCTTAAATATGTCAGAGAGGATCATCCGAGTCATCGTCGAGCAGTCCTACGCTGATCTACAGGCTCCTTCAGAACTGCGATTGGCGAATAACAGATGAAAAATCGTTCATGCGCGACGTGATATGCACGCTTATAAAACTATTGTACTCCGCTTTTATTAAATCCATTTTATTTAGGAATGTTTACCTCTCGTGTGTATATCGCATACCACGTGCAGTAAACGGCATCGTGGATATTAAACGCATGAAAAGAATTCGCGCGAACGTTTGAGTGCTAAATGACATTTCGAGGCTCGCAAGAAGCTCGTATCATCAGTCGTCTTTGGCTCTTCGTCAAAACGATAATTGCTAATTGTCTATAAAATTTTCCCGTAATTTCTGCGGCCACATATTAGAGTCCGCATTCGCCATCACGTTTCCGAGTTCTGTGTGTGAAGCAGCCTGTACAGGATCCTAAGACGTCCACTTACTTAGTCCTCTACCTGTGGCAACGAGAAACGCCTCTTAAAGCGCGCGGGTTATTAAAACCGCATCCGCGAAACGACGGTGGGACTTTTTAATAACCACTAAACGCTAGGATTTACGCGCGAACTCGCCGAAAAGGTAATATTTGTAAACTCGGATTTCGTGCGTTTAATTAAACAAACGGCCTTTTGCCGCCGGGCGATCGCGCGGCTTGCCGCATGATAATTAGGATCATGCGAGACGTGCATCGTGCGCAGGTCAAGTTGTATACGGACGATAATTATATCGGTTATCACACGAGAGAGTTTGTCGCGGGAATTGCGTGAAAATCAAAAATAGCAATGGAGAGAGAAAAGCCGCAGTTCTTTGAAATAAAACGGATAATTTTCGCTATATCTAACGCGATGAAATCTCGCTTCCCGTTCTCTGTTTTATCGCGATATTAATTAAGAAAATTTCTTAACAGAGACCTAAGCGCTGAACGACTCGATATATCACTTTGATTGGTCTTCGCCGTTGCTAAACATAAATACACGCGGGAGTCGGGGCGCAAGAAAAGCGATCGCGCTCATTAAAGCGCGCCTCGAATCTCTGGATTGGGAAAGCGCGAGGCATAAAGTCGCGGCTACTCCCGATGTAAATTCAACGTTTAGTGCTAATTAAATGATCCTTAACCCCCGCGATACTCACGAGCCTCGCCTGGATCCCGTAATAATTGCTCCTCGTCACGCTGCGGGCCCTTTAGTGCCCCGCGTCGCGTCTCCACCTGTCGCCACGGGGCACCGACGACGTTACAATGTTATGCCTAAAGTCGAATTTACACTCTTGCCGATCGTCCCGAAAATAAATTGCATAAAATCAACGTATCGAGCGAATATTTATATTGCGTTGAATCACGATTGCGTGAAAGTGACGTGATAAAAGAGAAGGCTTTTAATTCTTGAAAAACCGTGTATCGAATTATGTTACGTTTTACTATACGCTCGGCGTAAATAACTTTAAGGACTGATCTCCGTATAATGGTAGAGATGTAATTCAGGTTTGAAACAGGCACGCCGGGAAAATCCGATAGTACCCTCCCCGCTGTGTACGTCCCGTTGCTGCTTGTACGATAAATATCGACATAATATCGGGTTATTCTACGGCCCATGTTGGATTTTTTTAACAAGCTTGACGAGCCGTGATGGGAATATTTGCGGTCGCGTTTAATACTCTTAGGAAATATTCAGCCGCTTTGCACAATATTACGCGTTTATTCAGAATTTATAGAAACGCTATTTCTTGAGAATAATTTTTATGTTTGTATCTCTTAAAGTACATCGATGTATATTTATTTTATTATTGTTTTAATGAAATGAATTTATTTTCCTTGATTGCATTACGCAGCCGAAATGCATGGCAGACGATTCGCACATAATAACGTGATGAGTGAGATACAGTGTGAAGATTTGAAGGAGATATCGTGAATAACAGAACTACAGGTGTAACACGTGTCTTTCTCTTACATTACCAAGAAATAGCATAAATCCCATAGCGCGCGAATGGCCAGCAAGATTAATATCGTCACACGCGAGAGAACACTTACTGTGCATCGTCATTCAGCGATTCTTTTTTTTACCTCCGACCATCACTGAAAGTCTGCGATTTTCATCGCGTATCATCTTTCTGTTATTCCAAGCATTTCCGTCTCTCGATAGATTGCCATGCGGCATCGAAACGCAGATTGAGAGTTCTGTAAATAACCGAGAAATCGACGTTCCATCTTCCGTTAATCCTCATCTCATCGTTAATGAACGCTGATATTGACAAATTCAATGTTAAATATACCTTCGCGGGAACCGTATTATTGCACAATTTCAGTTTAGATATCCCAAACTTTTCACGTATTAATTTAGACACATTTTACTAACTTAGACCAGTGCTGTCCGAAATTTGTAATTCTGGGCATTGGCTTGACGTGTATCCCTTTTCTTAATAGAGATTAAAAAGGAAGTAGGTGTGAACATCGATAAGTCAATGCCATAGACATCTATATTAGAAATGTATAATAAATGACGGGATGACATATTATTCCGCGTGAGAGCGATTGACTCGTATATGGCGGGTCTCAGGTTAATTCTGAGCGTCATCTCACAAATTTTCTCTTTAAATGGTTTTACGCGACCTAGAGTGCTCACGTTAGAGGAACAAGATTTTCTACGTTGTATGAGCGTTTATAAAGACTAGTATTACTAGAAGCATATTGACGGTTCATTACTCATTTTTTATACTTGATCTTTTAATAATTTGGAGATCAATATTTCTTATGTAAATTTTTTTCATTTTTTTATTAGTAAATTTTTGCTTCGTCTCTTGACAAGTTATTAATAAGAGTAGAATAGATAGATCTGGCCATTGATGTAAAGAATCTGTATAAAATATATAAATATGTAATATAATTATTAAAATTAATATTAGATTTGTAATGAAAACTCTATAATGAAAAATTAACCGTTGTATCACACAGCACAATCGCGCTGCTCACTTTTCATGTTGATAAGTGCCGACGAGCAAGTTTAGCTTCTATCACAATTTCCAGAACTTGATTAAGCTTGACAATCAAAGTGTTTTCTTTCAATTTATTAAAAGTAGATAAAAAGATATACATATATAAATTCTATTTTTACTTATCACAACACTTATTATATTCTCTGATACTTAATCATTTTTATTTTGTACTTGAGTTTGCTCATTCTGATTTTTTCTAATTTTTTGTTCTAAAATCGCTGCATTCAAAATAAATGCAAACATGATATCTATAAACGCAGTATATGATAGGTATATATCTTTAAAATTTTATTAACTTTGCGGGAAATATTAGTTCGGTATATATTAATTGGTATTATTTCATGAGGTTACATAATATTTAGTCGTGCTCACATAGACATCTATATTATACATTAGATTGCTAATTTCTTTTTACTTACACATACATATACGGTACACACAGCACGTATTTCACTTATTTTTATACGATTTACGCTATACATATGCAGATGCTGCTTCTTCTTTGATTCCCCAATTGAATTTCCGTCCTGTGCAGATGCTTATTTACTAGTATGAAGTATATAATTTTTCGAGTCAACTTTTATACGTGGTAAATAAGAAAGTCTAGCGTATAATATAGATGTTTACGGTACTATCCCCTCTTACGCGACGTATGCACATGAATTCTACTATGAAAACATACTTTTCGGAGCCATGTATTTCATATAAGTTAACAATCTAGTTCTTATACAGAGAGAAGTTTGTGATTAATGCCCAGAATTACAAAGCTTGGAGAGCACTGCTTTATTCGTGCAACTCCTTTTTTGTTTCATTTATTACATACATAGCGTAATATATAGGAAAAGGTGGTATTATGGTCCTTGTAGATATAATGGCCCCTCTTAATATCTCCACTATTAGAAGGCGAATTCTAATGATTACTTATGGAGTCATTTGTTTAGTAGTCCGCCATTACGCAGTGGCGCTAATATGCCAATACGCAATGGTTGGCATTTGTTATAACACATTTTTATTTTTGAGTATTTCGAAATGTTTTTAAGATACATTTTAGCATTTAATTATATATACTTCCTCATTTTTTGTAAACTTGGGTGCATTATCACAAAAATATATGTACACTTGAATATTTTGTTTAACATTTTATGTGACTATTCACATTTTGAGTTATGCAAAGTTAAACAATAGCATAAGATTTTGCTAATATGGCCTCCTAAGTGTACTAGCTTAATACGGTCTCTTTTTCGATGTAAAAAAGCATAATTCAAATTAAATTTAAAAGCCTATTCGTTTTGTAGAAACTGTCCTGACAATTTATATCTATCTTCTGACAAGATAAGTCAGAATCTACATTAAAAATTTACGGTTATATTCATTATGGTTCTTTCTAAAAGTTTATTTTGAATAAATATATAATTTTGTAACAAAACACTGTATTTTTTAACAAAACCAATTTTTTAAATCAATTTTTATGGGGACCACATTACCACCCCTGTTACTCTTCGACCCATTATGCGGTGTCGCCACATTTTTATAAATAACGTCCTAAGTTAATAATTTTCATAACTTTTAGAATCGATTGAACAACACTGTGACAAATGTAATCGTTAAGTCTTCAATTTATAAAATATTAATTATTAACAAATTATTGTACAAAATGTAAATGGGGCGCCATAATACCATCTTCTCCTCTAGTTAAAACCGAAACACTTAACAAAATTTCTTGAAAATATAGATTTATGATATGTATTTGTTTGATTCACATCTCCATTAGTGATGTGTTGCTCGCCAGAAATTTATGTTCTAATTGTCTAAAAGAACATGCCGCTTTTAAGTTAACAATAATTTAATCCGATGGCACAAAATGGAAGACTGATCTAGTGGTGGCTGTAATTGCCGTCGTTGTTGAAAGAGCGATTAATTATTTTCGTCGGTTGCCTGCCGGTGCAACATCCGCGCTCGATAACGCGTTCAATCTTGCAGAGGTACATCGGTTGATTCCATAATTTTATTTAATTATACTCTTCCTCGAAACTTTGCCAATGCGGCTTTCGCTATTATTGACATTCGAACATGGTTTCTCGTGCACGTGTGACAGTCACGCGTAAAATTCAATAATGAGAACAACGTCAGACAATGTAAAACTTAAAAATTGCCGTCTGAAATGAATGCATCTTTCAAAGTAATTACGTAGACATTATGCTATTACAATATTGGGAATACCTACCCAATTACGTTTTTTCATATCTCTATGGATTGCTCATTTACTGATAATTATTAATTCGGGACGTTAACTTTAGAAGAATCATATTTTTTTTCTCTAGAAATATTTAGATATGCAAGAGCAAAAAGTTTAATATTGGAATTGCAATACATCTTTCAGTTTAAATTTTCTTATTAAATTATGTTATGCGACTCGCCCCAGTGAAATCACCAAATGAGGTTACATCCTCGCGCGAATAAATCTCTCGTTGACGAAGACGTCACGCGTGGGACGGGGACACGCGCGTCCACCCCCGGGGTGCCGGGGTGACTCGCTCGCGCTTTCGACTTGCGGAGCCCGTAACCCACGCCGTCGAGATGACAACAGTTGCGGTTAAATGCCTGACACCCGGTGGCCGTGCCGGTCCCCGCCGCCCATCGAAATTCGGCTCCGCGTAACTCTTTCGGCTCCACACGACTCGCGAAAGGGGTGGAGGGACCTCCAGAACTCTCGCCCGTGGCGCTCGAGGGCGAGCTCAGTTATTTAATTAAAACCGGATTACAGCGTGGCGGTGCCACGCCGCCGTTACAAGTGCCTACCGTACATCTGTAACCACCGGCGCGGCGCCATCGATATATACTAATTGCTCTATCCGGATTAAACGCGCGTAAATACTGCACCGCCACCGCCGGGCTAATTACCCGCAGCTTTTATTTCGAAGTTGAACGCGGTGAATTTTTGACGGCCGCGAAATCCGAGACGGGCATACGCAAAAAATCGACGGGCCCGGCGAATTCGCGGCTCGTGGGATAGACTCCGTTATCCTACGGGGCAATATCGAGAATTTTAGCTTATTACTCAAACTACATTCGTCGATCGTCATTTACGTTTATTGTAACAGCTTGGATACCTAGTTTAAAATATAAGCTAAATCTGTTAAGTTCAGTATCTGTTTTAATTTTTGTCACTTTTAATTACGGACCTAATTTTTATAATTTCAAAACAAGCGTGTTTTTATATTTGACAACTTTTTTAACTTTTGATTTTGCCTCTTATTGACACATCTTTATTTGACGCAATTACAATTTAATGACGTTACTTTATGTTTTGCGTTTAATCTATTCATATTTAAATCTTTTTACTTGAAATAATTAAAGTAAAAGAGGGCTAATGAGAGTCAGTGCGGTTAATAGTGCACAAATTAATATTATTAATATAATTCAAATTAGAATAACATTACATAAGAGAAATTGGTCGAACGTTTCGGCTTATCTTTGGGCCATTCTCAACGACATAAATATATTGTTAATGTTCCTTCTCCATTGCACAAAGCGCAGGGACAATCCAAATAGAATTTTCTGATTTACAAACGGTTGAAAGGCCGATTGTTCTAATTGTCAACCTAAAAGTGGACTTAAGATTAACATAAAAGGGTAAGATAAAGAGTAAAATAGTCACTCACCACGTGGAACGGAGAAAAAAACCGATAAATACAAAAATTGTTGGTGTGCATTGTAGATTACAATAAAATTAAAACGAATAAAATGCAATGTAATGAGTCAACGATAAAATGAAGAAAGTCACGAACGTCAAAAATTAAAATCATAAAAGGTCACGGTCAAAATTAAAATGTAAAGAAATAACGGTAAGCGTCAAACTATATAAGAAAAAATAAATAAGTGAGAGAGGGACAAATACAGGCAGGTTTACAATTTATTTAAGGCAGACGCATAAGTGTATAGTAGGTACTCAGCATCGAACTGCAAATTAAGACTATTATTTTGTTTTTGAATATGTGACATTTCAGAAACTAAACGTTTCTCCAAAAACCTTTTTCTTTGTCAAGGATTTTGACACTATCCCATTCGAAATCATGATTGTACGAAATTCTCTGATCAGTGATCACTGATTGTGTTATAGTATTCCTACGTATGTGATTTCTATGTTCAGCAATCCGAGTCTTGAGTAATCTACCCGTCTGCCCCACATATGTAGCGTCACAATCCTTGCATACAATTTTATAAACCACGTTTTTTGTGATAAATTAGGGAGACAATCTTTCTGAGCCTTGATAATGATTCCCAATTTATTTAAACTAAAAAAAGGAAGACTGGCATCAAGATCTTTAGTGATGTTATTACATTTATTTGCAATCTTTTGAATATATGGAATTGTAAACCAGCCCTTCTTATCAGTATCTTTGCAATCATTATTAGTGTTATTAGTTGTCCGTGAATTTTTTATAAACAAATATTTTAAACGAGAGTTAATTGTATTAAAAATAAAGTCAAGGGGATAGTCATTATATCAAGGAGAACATTAATAACAAGTTGCAAATTATCCTGATGAAACCTGGGGTGGGAAAGTAAAAAGGCCCTTTTTACTTGATATCTATTGATTTATTTTTATTGTGTTATTTCTTTGTATTCTTATACTACGCTGAAGAAGACAATATGTCAAGGTCATTGAAATCGGAGGGTGGTCTCTGCATAATTACCCTTTTTATTTTCAATGTATGATAACAACTATTTTTGCTCATCATCTGCACTGAGAGAAAAATGTATGATATTTGGAACTATAATGACATAGTAAATGATTATTAGTTAGGAATATCATTTTTATAGTAAGTGTTACTATTTATGTTGATGACAATTACGATATAGGCATAGTATAAGTGACCTATGTACAATTTTTACCAATAGTTATAATCATTTGAAGTAAAAATATAGTAAGATAGAACATATGGAATAGGTAAGAAAAATTAACCATTTTATATAGTCAATACAATTGGAATATTTGGTAAATATTGGTACAGGTAACTATAGTCTTAGCATGCTTTACTATACACATGGTAATAATAACAAAGTAAATATGATGACTATATAATTTCTGTTCACTCTGCTATATTTTGCATGTTTAAATGAATTATAAAAATATGTTCGAGGCCAAAACTCACT
>NJRP01000135.1:86338-97727 GCA_003063835.1 Aphaenogaster floridana | reverse complement strand
AAAACTTGTATTTTCCTTATAGTGGATATTTCAAAGAATATTTTAGTGCCAAACGAAGTTCATTTATTTATTGTTAATACATTGTAAACTTGTATAAACCTTAGCGTTCCCGTTATGCCCCGGGTTCCCCTACATCTTCATAGCACAGCCAACTACGCGCCGATTAACTTTTCGGACTTGAAACGCAAGCTTTTTAGCTGAAACCGGAAAATAATAATATCACGTAATCCATTTTAATATAATACTAATGATACTAATAAAGATCTTAAAACCTGTAAAGAACGAATCATATAAAAATGAATGTAATTTTTATTAAATAATATCTTATAAATGTCACCCTAACGCTAGGAGACAATCGAAAATGCACTTGTATTTATTCTTGGATTTTTAAGACAAGGAAACAAAGTCGAAAATATTGCTTTAAATTGAAATTTTACTGAAATTTTACGGAACAATTTATCGTTGGAATAATACGCTTCACGAAATGAATGAAACGATCGTAATACATATAATAATAAAAATTAGGTTTTGCTCTCTGAAAACGATTATTGAACGTAAAAACTGAATCGATTAACTTTCGAACGCTAATATGGCATATGATTGTAATTGAGTCACTGCAATTAGTTTGTTATAGATAACTTGCTGGTTTTAATATTGTGAAAAATCAAATTGGACATGCGAAAAATAAGCCGGAAAAACAGTGCGCTTTATTGTATTTTATATTATTACATCCTTGTGATATTACATTATACATATTATTTCATCGCGTTTTATTCGTGATCTGAAAACGCGCGTTTCGCAACTCGTAAATAATTGCGACGACGTATAAAACCCGCGCATAAAATTCGACCGCGTTTTCCCATCGGCGACAGACTGAAATATTTAGATCGTCAAATAAATTATTCCCTAATGCGCCGCTCGTATGCGAATTAACGAAGTAGCGAAGGAGCATTACGTGTAATACCGCCGCTCAGTGTTTCCATCGTCGATGCGATATTACCTGTCCTCCGCATTCGCCGCACTTCGTTTATCGTTATAGGCTCGCGATCGCGCGAGATAAGACGGCGATCTCGCTCGTAACGTGGCAGTAAAACGCTAAAGGTGTATCGACCCATGGTCGTTATCGGCCAGGCTAAACGGCGGGCGTATTTTTACCGATCCTGGGAGGAATGTCGCTTACGTAACGGCTGCGAGTAATGATCGCTTTAATTCACTTTGTGAAAAATCGCTGGCAGAAAACGGTCGCTAGAGACATGGGCGTCCGCAGGGGGACAAGAGGGGGCATTTGCCCACCCCCCCTGGAATCAGCAAAAAATTAAGCATTTGCTCTCCCTTTGAATAAAGGAAAGACAAAGTTGTGCTAACCTTGCCGATCTTTGCCCTAATCCATAGAGAATTATAATTTCAAAAGGTATATAAATTTCAAATTATAAGTATTCTAATTTTGGAAGTAATATTTTGAATCATGCCCCCCCTGGAAAAAATCCTGCGGACGCTTTGGCTAGAGAACACCGATTCAACTCCCGATGTCGCGTTAATCTATCTCGCCTTATCGCATTGCACCTCGCCGCGTCTTTGTCGGGGAGAAGTCAGACCGGATACCCCCGCCGCTTTGCATTAATCTAATGAGGGTTAAGATCTCCCCTTTTTGATTTCGAAACGCGACTCGTCTCATAAGCTTTAAGAGCAATTATGTCGCCGTACGCTTGCCGATCTACTAAATTGAGCCGTTGTAATAAACCCTCATATGCGATTGTAATATTTTTTATATTAACACGCATGTGAGAAATTCGTCAATTATCTTATTTACTGAACGCGCGGATTCTCCATTTCAGGAACAATATAAAAAGCCGGTCACTTCGGTCTGTTGCTGGCACGTACACTGCGAGCAATGCTGGCTACACACCCTGGTGAGTGTTAATTGTTTATAACGATAGCAATATGCTTCCAAACTAGGTATTTTTCAGACGTTTTAAATAGTTAAATTAAACTCTAATACGTTGACTGCCTAATGTCCATTTCTACCAATGTAGGTTAACTTTAATCTCGGTTTAACTTATCCTTTAGCTTTTTCTAATTCTAAGAGCTAGAAAAAGGCAAAGAGTAAGTTAAACCGAGATTAAAGTTAATCTATATTGGTAGAAATGAACAATAGTGGTCATCGGCAGTTGATCTTTTAACGACGCTCTGTTGACTACTGGTGACCGGCGCTATTAAAATTTTTTTAAACATTTGTAAAATATAAATGCCATCTGACGTAAAATTTTAAATAAATAGCTAGACAACAATGTAAAGTATATATAAAAACAGCGCAATT
Organism: Aphaenogaster floridana; assembly: GCA_003063835.1. Taxonomy (NCBI): domain Eukaryota; kingdom Metazoa; phylum Arthropoda; class Insecta; order Hymenoptera; family Formicidae; genus Aphaenogaster; species Aphaenogaster floridana. Next base: position 95,410 of record NJRP01000135.1, on the reverse strand, counting down.
CAACATACTATCCATGAGGATATTTTATTTAATTAGATTATAGATAATATTTTATTATTATATGTTTATGATGATGAAAATTCTATTGGCGTACACACGGTAAAACATACGAAATTCGCTGGGCAAACAACGTGTTAAATTTCTAACTCTGGACATAACATGCAACTCACAAAATATAGTCTATTGCTGAATTTTCTGTAAATATCGATATACAGGATTTCTATAAAGTCTGTCCCTACCCCTATATTTCGGAAACGGTTCAAAATTAATCACCAGAGCGTCGTTAAAAGGTTAGGTGCCGATGACCACTGACATGGTAGTCAACGTATTAGAGTTTAATTTAATTATTTAAAACGTCTGAAAAACCGCGAAATACGTGTTCGATCATTTCGAAAAGCTTCTCTTTTAAGGAAGTTGGGGGTTGTCCCCCCTAGGGGGGGGGTGCTCCAGGGGGATTTCATAATTTTGAGCCGTTTCCGAAATACAGGAATGGGAACAGACTTTATAGAAACCCTGTATTAACACTCAAGTAATTATAATTGCCAGATCGATCTCTGAATCTAGTTTCTTCTGCGTAATTATAACATTAATTCGATCACCAATCAGTGTATTCATTGAAATTTGTATAATTTGTATTAACAAAGTAACGCGTTCCTTGTCACCGTTATAGTTACTTTTTCGGTAACGAATTGGTAACGGCATTAATTTTCTTCGTCTGTACGTCTTAACGATAACGCAGTTGCAATTTGTCGGTAAAAGTAATGATGGACAGTGAAATATATTAACTAATTGTAAGAACTGGTATCTATGATGCTAGAAATCTCAGTAACCAATCAAGTTGTCGCTTTTCCGTAAAAGCCCTAAGATTGATTTTATATATATTATTATAAAGAAAAAAATATATAATATAATGATATATATATAAAATTCCGCACTTATCCCTGAAGATAGAATTCCATGATATACTTTTTATTTGTATTTACCGCAGACATTTATGTATATAATACCAGTGCTTTATATTAATATACAAAGAGTAACGAAAATAATAAAGACTCCTTAATTATGGTAACGGTAACAGTAATGAGTTATTTGTTTAAATCAGTGAGGAGTAATGATAACGAGTCATTTTTGTAAAGTACTTTCCTAATCCTGTTAATATGTCGAAATTCGCTTAAGACTATTCAAGACTGTTATCAGTCGTCTTCTGTTATTCCTGATACTGTTCTTCAAGTTTGTGACGAGTTTGTCAAGCGACGACTTTGGTACCGAAGCTTGTTGAGAAACGAGGTTTCTTGCCGTTGTTACAGGGCGCGAAGAAACTCTGTCCGCAATGCAACATGATAACGTCGCCGTCCGATCTGCGGCGCATCTACATGTGAACGAACCGATTCGACGGCCCTCAGGATCTGCGTTCTCCCGCCCACGGATTCGAGATCAGCCGGACAGCGTTATCAACGAGCGTTCCGCTCCTGTAAATACTTGTATATTTTTCTGCGTTACGTAAATTAACTCTCTAGGATTTAACATGTACGTTTATGCATCTTAGAGCTAGTAAATTAACTCCGTTAGTTCATAACGATCATCAACCGAGCGTCGCTCCAGAAACATCCGACGCAGTTTTGCGCGTTCGTAACAATCGCGGTTGACATTACATTTACACTCGCGAACTCGCCGTCCCTTCCGAAAATTGTGAACTTTTCCGTGAACCTTGCCGCACTTCTACTTGTTATTGAAGTTTCAATTATAAATTTGTTGTTGCAATCTTAATTGAACAATCGATTCATTCTCGAAGATTTTTACGGCTTCGTTAAAACGGTATATTCCGTTTTGACGATGAATCTTTTAATCTCAATTTTTTGATACTTTACTTCATTTCATATTTTTACGAGAATAGTTTTGTCGCTATTTTTACAATCAGAATGTTTATGCAGCATCTGAAATAATTTTTTATTATTGTGGATCAGCGATCATCATGTATGTTATAAATATACACCTCAAATTTATGCATCTGGAAGGGGGGAACCTGGTTTAGGAGGCCAAAAAATGCATGACTTTTAGAAATTTTTTTCTCAGCTAGAATAAAACCAATCACTTCCAAATTTTAAGGACATTTTATTACATATTTCAATTATATAAAATAATTTTTTTATTGACTTTTTGTTTTAAAAATGGAGTCATGTTGGTAGTGCCAAGCGGTGCAGTTTGTTCCACTGTGTACACTCTAGCGATTGTAATTTTTGTCTAAAACAAAAAATTTTTTTTTCTTTAATTTTATGTAATTACCTTCTATTTAAATTTAAAAAATTAAAAGAAAAGCGAGAATTGAAAAATTTACACGACTTTGAAAAAAAAGTTACGATTTTCACGAAAAATTTTCGACTTTTCCTTGCAAAAAAATTAGTCTAATTTAATTTTTTTCAAAAACATTTTAGTTCAAATAGAAGAGGAACTAATTATCTATAAAACAAGACCAAAAACAATTCAATCGTTTTATTAGATTTTTCTCTATCGTGTACACAAACTAAAAAAAACCTGTTTTGAGAAAATCGCATTTAAAGTTTGCGGAATAGAAAAGCACTACTTATTGAAAACTTACAGCAGTCACAGGCTAATCTGCGATATCACGTCCAAACACGCATTCAGACTCATACACACAAACACTGACTCATCTATTCAATATGGAACATTTGCCGAGTCGATAATCCTCTTCAAAAAACTAGAGAAGGCGGAACGCGCCGTGCGCTGTATACCTCGACGTATGACCTTCTCGAGGCTGTAACTCGAAAAGTACTTTGAATTTCGGACTAAAATTTCAAGAGGATATTCTTAGGTAATGCTACTATTGATTAAGACAACTTCTGGAAATTCGATTTTTTTTGGACCCTATAAACCAGGTTCCCCCCTTAAATGTATAACGGAGGATCATTTGTTAAACATGCGACAAAACTGCAAGACGCAGGCGACACCGATCTACGTCGACGGAAGTCGCGTCGCACGCTCTACAATATCCCCGTTTTACAAACGAGGATTAAGGAATTTTAAGATTACGCGCAAGGACGACGCGAGAGAAAGCCGATTGGCTATGTGACCTCGTTTCTTTCCGACACGAATTGTTTGTACGAGATCTACGACCATGTAACATGTTTTTCTTTGAACGCTACGTTTCCTAATGATCGGCTTTCGACGCTCGTCGATCATATAATTACCAGAACTTTTAGATCATCGCCAAACCAGTCTCTCGCGATGCACCAGCGAGCTAATGTAAATACACTAAACGGATCAAGAAGAGAAATAAGTCCCCCGATCGCTGTTCTGTAATCGAAATAAAACGATCATGGAATGTACAATTGTGTGCGTTGCGTTGTCACGAGTTATTTTTTCTCCCCGATCAACAACACAAAATCGACGATTCAGATATTTTCGTCGGAGAAGAAGATACGGCAGGTACGTATGAAATATTTACTATATGGTTACGCAGCATTCAGACTATATTATAATTTCTATAAAATACTTTTTCACATTTTTTGACACACAAACATGTAAGTAGTTTTCCCTTCTTTTTTATTATTTTTTCTTCTTTCTCTATTTATTTATTTTCTCAAACTTGGTTACTTCAGCTTTTAAGAATAATGATTTATTGGTACATCTCATGACACGAAAAATGTTTGCATGTTGGTTATATATTGTTACTCAATAAGACGTATGTATTAATGTTTGATTTTCTCTTACTTTGTTCACTTTATTGTGACATAAGTATTTACTTATGTCTCACTTTATTGTCAGTCTGTGATTTACAGATTCGCACTTGAAAAGGACCCAAAGCGAGGGTCGAAACGTCGTGCTAGGAATTTATTTTTATAATAAATGGGCCAGTTAGGTCGAACAAAGATATTAATAAGTTAATTATTTACTGGCGATAAAACATTATTATTTAATTTTATTTACTATATCGTTTCTTGATTGTTATTCGACATTTGACATTCAAAGAATTTAATACTTTCCATTTTAAATTAAGAAAACAATCGAGAAATATTAAAAAATGTCATGGGAATAACATTATTTCTTCCTGACGCGAAATTACAAACATTAGTACTACCGGAAAAATTATGGAGACTTCAGAATAATTAGACAAATTATTATAAACTTAGCTTTATAACAATGAGTTATAAAATCGCATATACAGATTATAAGTCGTAAAGTCGATGCAAAAAGTAATATAAATGTATCAAAATAATATAAAACTATCAGATCTATGGATCTACAGTGAAGTTATCCTTTGAGAGACGGCAGTATCAGCCGTCTTTGCTGCTCGCCTAACAATGTCTTTTCCGTTTGGACAAGTCTTTCAAGCAAGAATCAATTGTGAATTACGGTAAATTGGAAAATTAACCATTTAGCTGCGAATGCAATTAGTTGAGAAAGTAGCCGTTCATTTACGAAAGGCATATTTATATGTAATAATCTAGTAATAATTTGGCTCGGTATAACACATTTATATCTTTACTGAATTATCTTTACGAACATATTGTTGCCTAGCAACGATCGAAACAAATGAATATCCCGTCTATAGGCAAGCGTCTTGCATCAGGGTTGGGATTACGTGCACCGATCGAATTCGATCAGTCGACTTCTAATGCGTTTCTGCTCCACAGTTTTCTTGGTTCATGCTTATTTATCATAGGATAGTTCCTCCCAGATCATAGATTAGTCATGTACAAAGAATCAGATGGCGTATTCTACGTATTGCACGTAATCCCAATTCCCAACCCAGACGCGTAAACTACATACTCAGCACTGATTTTAGTGACGCAACGATCGACTCGTGACTATCATACAACAGACTTATCATTTGAGCGCGTTGCAGCTAAAAGGTTAAAGTGAATGGGGAACTAAATAATAATTTTTCAAATTTAGTCTCCTTGGAACGAATAAAATTCACCTGCGTCAATAATTCTTTAATAGAACGAGATCGCGCGCGCGCGCCTGCAAAGGAGAGAGAGAGGGAACAGTTAAAAATACACTGCTGTGTAGGAGTTTTGTAAATGTCTAGCGTTTAATTTCCGTTCCTTATCTCTGCGCTACGTATTAACTTCGAAGGAGTTCTGATTAAAGCCGCAGCGGGACCGGGCGGGTAGGGTCATGGGGGAGGGCGAAGAGGTCACCGTGGTGGCGGCCCTCGAGGAAAAAGAGTCACGCAAAATGGCGCGTCGGGTTTACGAACCGCGTAATAGGCGAGGACTGGGGGCGGATAGCGGAGACGGAAGTAGAGGTGGCGAAGACGGAAGAGGAGGTGGCGGCGGCGGTGAAAGTGGCGGCGAAGGTGGAGCCCGGCGTCGCGCTCCGTATGGATTCGCACGGACCGATTCACGAGAGGGAGGGAAAGAGTCTGCAGTCTACTGGGCGCAGGCGGGATGCACTTTGAGGTGCAAGAGCGACGAGGTCCCACGGCAAAATGGTGGCTCTCGGTATGCGGATTCTTGCGCAGCAAAAAGAGTGTCTATGGAGTCCTCACTTACTTCCTCTCAGATGGCTGCGCATTAAATAAATGACAATGTTGTAATCGAAGGAGAAAGTGGATGAAGGAGATACATCACTCGTACGATTTACAGACTGTCGACAGCTTTGAAGCTTAATCGGTGGGTCACAGCCATTAGATAGCCGTCACTTTCATTTCGTTAGAATATTATGAGAACAATGTCCACTAATTTTTCGAAAATATTGGATGAGCAAAAGAAAGGACAAAATAATGGAATCTTCCAACTACCATGTAACGAATTTGTAATCAGTAGAATTTATTTTTCAAAGTATTCCTTGTCGCGAGAGCCCTTTAAAGTTTTAATCATATTGCACGAGCAACTAGCGACTGTATGTTTTACAAGCTAAGTGAACCACGTGAACAAACTTTACGACGTTATTTGTTATATGTTATATGTTATTTGTATGATCCTGCTAGATTGCGTTTTTATCGCTTTTATTCCAAGATACAATCTTGACGACGTTCTCCAGCCTCGTTCCAATTCTCTTCAGTTCTATCATTATGTCAAGATCTAATCATTCGCCGTATTCGTTCGATTTCAATCTAACCGCTACGTTTCCTATTTAACACTTCTACCAGCCACTCCCAGCTACCTCCATATACACCTACCCACGAGCGCGTTTTAAAGAAGGTAGACTGTAGAAACCCAGCTGGCTGGTGCGGATTCACCATCGCCGGTAAAAGGCAGTCGATGAAGGAAAATGTCGGGGCCGCTCCCCGAGGTGGAGGTGGACGTTGGTGGTGGGAACGAAAAAAAGGGGAAGAGAGAGAGATAGAGAGGAGTTGTGGAAAAGGTCCGGGAAACCCGGCCGGGCGACATACCTCCCGCGAAAGGTGGGCTCGTAGGTGGAGGCGGTGAAAGCTCCGCCTCTCTCTCCATCGTGCTTTCCATCGCGTTCGCGATGCATTTTCCTACTTACGCGCGAATTCACGCGCGAGAAGCTCGCCCCGAGCGCGTCTCCCCACAGTCAATCCCGCGGAACGCCGCGAAAGACGCCTCTGCCTCTCCTTCCCCCTCCCGGCCACCCCTTCCGAGTCATTGAACTCTATTCCATCCTGCTGCATAGAAATGGAAACGCTCGGCGTTACCGTCGAACTGTCGACGATACTTTGTTGCGGAGGGAGGAAGGTAAATGCCGCAGATATAGACCCACGGGAGAACGCCAGGGATAAACGTAGGCGATCTTAATAACAGCGGATGCATGCAAAATGCAGACAAAGCTCCGAAAGATGTTTAGAAGACAGCGCGAGGAAATTTGAAAGATCGATCTTTTAGATTTCTCAACGATGTCCGTTAGGGATTTACGTTCCCTGACGCTGCCATGAAAAATTTTATTGATTTATTATAGGTATATTTATAGATGTGTTACACGTGAATACCGAACTCTTCATTTTTTACAAGTGTCATATGCGCAATACGACTCATAAATAATATCAGGCAGGCTGCTTGATTCAATAATATCAAGCACGTTTGCTTTAAATATATTCTTTCTCGATTTTCTTAGATGTAATGCTTTCATAATCTTCTAACGTCGCGTCTCTCAATGAGAATCACGTCTTGCTATAAATAGATTCTCGAATTAATTAAGGGATGCAACATAGAGGAAGCCTTATTGCTTCACTTTACAGTCAAGTCTTTGAAACGATTCACATCACTTGCACAACGGAATTTTGTCGACTAACAAATGAATTACACGGCGTTATATTTAAATGTTAAGATTTAAGTTATCATCTATCTTTTGGTAATCGCAGTTTGATAACGAAAGTTCACGATGGCGATTACACAAGTGAATCTTTCTCGACGACGCAGTTGGACAAACTACCGGACGTGTTAGATTTTAGCAACGTTTTGAGCAAATATCTTTAGCAATTTATCCAATCATGTAATTTTTTCCCTAGGGCGGAACCGTGAAAATTTTACTATTCAAGTCGATGGGGAAATTTTCCAATTTTCACGTTTCCGCTCTAGGGAAAAAGTCACATGATCGTGGCGCAGTTTGAGCCAACTGCCGTAGAGCCCGTATCAGACTATGGATTGGGATTGGGATTGGATTGGAATTTGACCAATCAAAACTAAGTTCACTGAAATTGTTATTGGTTTTCTTTCTCCCGATTGGCCAAACTCCAATTCAATCCCAATCCCAATCTATGGACTGTGGTCTGATATGGGCTTTATAGGGCCACTTCGACCAAATTCCGATTAACTTAAACAACCGATTAAGGTCCAGTTCCACAATCTCCAGTTAACTTAACCGGCCGGTTATTTGACCAATTGCATTTGTCGTTTAGCAAAATTAACAAATGCGATTGATCAATTCCAATGGAATAACCGGCCGGTTAAGTTAACTGGAGATTGTGGAACTGGGCCTAAGTGCCAGCCGTGATTGATCCATCTGTTTAACGACAAATGCGATTGATCAGTTCTAATGGAATAATCGGTCGATTAAACTAACCGGAGATGATAAAACCGGCCCTTAATGTGGAGTAGCGGCCAAAGGAGACACATCGATGACAAGCTCCAAGGCCACACGCGGCCACACGTGGCGGCCGCTCGCGAGCGTCTGGCACGATCCGTCGGTCCCGGCGGAGGCCGTACGCCGTCGCGGCGGGGCGTGTTTCTCGCTCGACGACCTCGCGGGCGGAAGGGATGATGGGCTCCGTTCGCACACGGCGCAAGTCGGCCACCCGTTCCCGACGCCTGCGGACTCGGCTCGCACCACGCGTCGCCGCCCCCTTTCAACGAAGGGGGGGACAGGCTGCGTCTGAGAGGTCCTGCCGTTCCCGCCGCACTGTCCCCCTCGTCGTACGGCACCTTCGCGGGCGTCGCCGCGGAAGCCGGGAGAGAAGTCCAGGTGCGCAATCCTCGCGGCGTCTTTCACGCGTCGTTTTCCTTCTCGTCGCTCGTGTACCCCCCCCCCCCCGTCCGAACCCCTCTAACGTCGCGCTCCCTTCCAGGCGCACTGTTTTTTTTTTTCAGCCGCTCTCCATCTCCGTCCGCGAATTTCTCTCTCCCGAGAGAGTAAGAGCACGCAGATACACAAATTGAGAGTGAGAAAGGCGCAGCCGACCGAATATTTTCACCCATGAGGTCGCGAAGGTTTGCCAAATTTGATCTCTGCTCGCGTAAGATTAATTGAAAGCGATAAGGGACAGCGAGAAAGTGGTGAGGCGATAGTCGCCTGTATCTATAAGTTAATCGACAAAAAAAGAGTACCTGTTTATTAAGTATATAATAGTTTTTATAGTTAATAGTAAAAGAAGAGATCGAGAATTAAATCGTATGAATCTTGTTCAAGCTTTTTAAATCTTAAAAGATTAATAATGTTTATAACGTTACACGGAAAAAAAACGATAAGGTTGCCACAACCACAATAATAGTAATATTTGGTACAGCCACGTCCTGTGGTTGTGACAACCACATTGATGTGAAGGCAACTATATGCATTTGGTACAGCAAACATAGTGAGTATTGAGACAAACATATATAGGTGTACTACACAAAACAATGTGAATGTGACAACTACAGGACGTGGCTG
>NJRP01000135.1:52704-78972 GCA_003063835.1 Aphaenogaster floridana | reverse complement strand
ATAAATGCCCAATTTTTGATAAAAAACGGCGGAAACTTATTTGTACACCTAATAATTAAAAAATTATTTTAAAAAACGAAATTTTTCAAGAAAACGCAATTCTTATATTTAGATGTGTCTAGTTTCGCAAAAAATAAAATTTTTTAAAATTTGTGAACTAAAAATGACAACTGTACAGTACAAAAAATGCATATTTTTTTATCTCAGATAATGTATTAAAACTAAAATCTGGGGCACCATACAGGCCCACACGGACTGCAATGATTATTTAAGACATCATTATTGTTTATTATTTCAATACTTTTGCTATAATTTTGTATCTTAATTTTATTATTAAAAATATGTTTTTCCAACAAAAAATACACACACTATTTGTTTATCTCTTTAAATAAAAATTTTATATAGTGTTGAGAAAAGTACCTCTTATTTTTCGATTCGTTACATTCCTACAACACCTTGAGTTTCTATACATTTGATAGGGATTATTTTTTTGCCATTATGAAAAAAAAGTTATTTTTTTAATTATCTTCCTTCTTAATATCCAAGATTTTTTTTTCTTATGTTGTGCACACTGTTCATAAGCGAAATCTCGATATTGTAAAGTATTTCAAAGCATTTGGCTTCTTACTTTACAGTCTAAGGATTTTACTTCGTGTCCGAAGACTAGACACTGTATCCCACACGGAACAAAATATTTAATAGATATCTAGTGGACGTCCACATATCTATATGATATCCATATCTATTATGGATAACTAGTAGACATCTAATAGATACTTATAAAATATAAATATCTATATCTCTCGAGTAACCAGCGGAAATATCTACTAAATATTGATACAATATCCACATATCCATGTCCACTAAGTATGCTACTGAAGATATCCATTAGATACCAACGTGTTATCCATACATCTATGTCCACCAGATAGCTAACAAAGATATCCACATGTTATCCATACATCCATGTCTACTAAATAGTTGTCAAGGATATCCAGTGAATTTATGAGCAGTACACGGTATCGCCGCCAGATGGACGCGGTGGAGTTTATTTTCTCGTAAGTAAAAAACCACCCAGGACAATAAAATACGCAGCATTATGAGATTATTCACTCATGTTTTAATAATATGATTCTTTAAAAGGGAGTCCCCAAAAGTGGATTCCAAGATGAGATTAAAAAGATGTTACTTGGGGAAAGTACAATTATACAATTAAAACGACGATTAAAATAGATCCATTAGATATCTAATGGATATCTATCTAAATATCCATTGGATATGACATGGATGTCTAGTGAACATTGGCTTAGATATCCTATGGATATTTATAAGATCTCGAATTGCGGATATGTAAAACACGTCTAATGGATATTTCCTACATATTCGTGGATATCCGAATATCCACCGGGGGATATCCATTAGACATCTAATATAAATTATGTTCTGTGTGGGTACAATCACATGACTCAGTGCTTTTCAAGGAATCGTCGAGCCGCAAAGAGCCAAGTTGAAGAAAATAAAACATCGCGACTTTCAAAACGAGCGACCACCAAGAGGAGCCGTTACGAGGATGACGGAGGCGCTACCACTTTGTGTCGAAATCCTCCATGTGACTCATCCAGCTATGTGCATATGGCGAACAGTAAAAATACGTTCGCGATCCCACCTACGCGGTCTGATGTGGCGGCGGCCGTTTCACAAGCGCGCGAGTTATTTAAGGCGCTTCTCGTCTCTTTCGCAAGGAGATGTATCACGGTGAGTTAGACTCGCGGATATTACGGCCTTTCGAGACGCCCTTGTTACCAGCGGAGATAGGACAGCTTTACCTTCCCGTCCAGTTCACCCTTGGCGCCGTTCTTGCGCACCAGAAAGGTGCATGGTTTGTCGGGCTGCACCCCACTTTCGGGGAATTGCGCGACCTCGAGCTTGTGCGCGTCGCCCATCGCCGGCGAGATGTAAACCTTGTGCGGTGAATCAGGGATGTGTTGATCGTTGAATTTAATTCCCACTCTGTATTCGCCTGAAAGCATTACGACGTGCGATGAAATGAATTAAATAATGCAAATGTATAAATAAATGAATTAAATAATTTTCTCATCGCATAGAGGCCTTTTTTTTAACAGTAAACACGTGACCTTCAACGTTCGTCGAGGAAATACATGTATAATCAGTTTGCAATTTGTGTCATCCGTCATAATTTAAATTAACATTATAACTTTTGAGCGGAATAATAATCTTTACGATGGAATAATTTATGTGTGTGAAAGCGTATAATAAAAAAATGATATGTATTAAGATATATCTCTCGTAGACTGTTACTTCACAATTAATATTTACACGGATCGAGAGTATCTGGAAGGTAGCTATGTTAATTACTTCCCACTAAAACGCGGCGGTTAAATAAATTACGTTTAAAGCAAACTACATTTTCTGCGGATCAGGAGGAAAGTTCGCAAGGAGGATATCCGCCCAAGAGTCGAACTAACCATCGCCTTCCTGAGACTCCTGCGGCTCGCTTCCAGTCAGGACGATCTGCGTAGTGGCTGTGAAGGTAGCCATCGACCCCGAGCTACGTTACGGGATTCGCCGAAAGTGAAGGTCCAACGTCAAGGAAGCGCTTGGCGGGCGAGACAAACGATGAGGAAATCGAGGGGGGGTAGTTGGAAGGGTTCGATCAGGAAGGGGGAACGGAAAACGCGGAAGAAAAAAGAAAAGGAACGAAGAGGAAGTAAAAGGGTGGAGAAGAGAGAAAGAGACGGACGATCGCAGCTGTAGCCGAAGGTTGGTCGCGTACCACTACTTTTCCTCAGGTCGATCCTGATCTCGATTCGTCGACGAGCTTTCTCCCCCCCTCGCCCCCCGCATCCCTCGCGTTTCTGTTTTGCTCGTGCCCCCGTGCCCCCGTCGGTCTCCCCCCATCCCCCCATCGCGTCGCAGTCCGCTCCCACAGGGCCCAAATATAACCATCGCGCGCTAATCCGCGTCCAGCCGCGAGTGGCCAACTGCGGGGCCAAAATATGGATCCACCTTAACAAATATAGACGGCGATATTTCGGGAACCAAGGAAAGGAGAGAGGGAGGCAGAAGGAGAAGAGGAGGGGTGAGGGAGGGGGAGGAGAGAGAGAGAGAGAGAGAGAGAGAGAGAGAGAGAGAGAGAGAGAGAGAGAGAGAGAGAGAGAACTGGACGATCAACGAGATGGGACAGAGGGGTAGACAGGCATGGGCGACGGTGGATCAACAAGCAGCCGAGCCGGATTCATTAACACTTTGTGGGTAACCGACGTTGATCTACGTTCGCGGCTACGGTGCGCATGTAAACACGACCGTGCGTGGATACAGGGTGCCTCGCCATCAACGGAAGCTGTTTCAATGACGATTACTTAAACGAATTTGACTGTGTTTGAAAATTTGCAAAAATCTAGTGGCAAAAACCAATATAGATATTTAAGATTGAAAACACAAGGTCCATAGCTCTAGTTTGCTCTACAATAGAAAAAATGACACTTTTTTTACTTCAGTTATTATGTACTGCCGGTTTTTTTTAGATATATTAAAGGTATAATACAATCGTGAGACAATCGTAGAATGCCGGGAAAAAGATAGCTAAGATGTCAAGTTTTCAAAAATTTCAGAGATCGGTAGCATTCTGTTTTTACTGAAATTATAGAATTGTCGAAGATGGAGTGACGTTTCAAGTATGAGTTAACTGCCGCGTGATTAAATTCGCGCGTATTAAACTCAACGGGTCACTGCGCATCCGCGTCACAGTGATTTAGTTCGCGCGGATATCGTCGACGATCCATAAAATTCGTGTGGATAATTTTGGAACTCTCGTGAGTCATTCGGGCGAGAGCAGCGAATAATCCATCGCGATACAAAGTGTGCGTAAATTGTCCGTCGTTTAACAAAATTGATTTAGCAAAGTAAATCTGTAAATATACTTAGAAACGTTACTGTCTTCTCAAGGCGCAATCGTCTTTGATCATCGTCACACCATCGGTCAAGCGAGAATGGTACATCGACGTTGGCGAATGTCCATCTTGCCGTTATATTGTAACATTTTATGGCTACTTCAAATGACGAATTGGTAATTTCTAGATGTTGCAGTTCGGAATTAGCGATCGGAAACGTATAATCTTTTGTGCGCATGCCATGACTTAAATGTAGACGTTGCCTACGCTTTTTATAGAATTTTGCGATGATCGAGAGAGAAAGCATCACACATAGACAAGAAATACACTCGTGGCTTACCGGGTTCACTGACAACGTAGCTGACGTAACAGCTGCCGTCCTTGCGATCCTTGAAGTCTATCTGCGCCTTGCTGGGGCCCTCGACGGAGACAGCGAGGGTGCCCGCGCCCGCCTCTCTGGTCCAGATATTGAATTCGCAAGGCTCGCCTTGTTCTCCCCTCTCCAGACCGGGTCCACCCGCGTGAACTCTGTGAGCACCGCCGTCCCTAAGCGGTCCCACCGTGAACTGGAAGGGCGAGCCGGGGATGTGCATGGACTTGTAACGTACAGACACCGTGTGCACCCCCAACTCCTTAGGCACAAACGCAACCGCGTAGATGCCGTCTTCGGCCTCCTTGATCTCGGCGTCCTCGGTGACGCCGCCGGGTGACGTAACGGTAGCAGCGAGGTCGAAGGACGTGATACCAGGCATCTTGAAAGTCAACTTGCACTGGCTGCCGACTTCGGTGATAGGCACGGCCTCTCGCTGCCTCTGGATCTTCTCCCTCTGTCGGTTGCTGCCCTCTCCGCTGACCTTGACGGTGAACGGCGAGCCCTCGACGTGGTGGTCCGCAAACTTGAGATTCATGATGTAGTAGCCAGGCTCGGTGGGTTTGTAGGAGATGTTCAGGGTGCCGTCCTCGTTGTCCTTGCATTGGATCTCGGCTTTGCTCGGACCCTCCATGGAAAGGGAAAGACCGCCAAAGCCGGCGTTCCTCGTGTCGATCGAGAAGTTGTTCTCCACATGGGTCTTGCCCTCCTTCAGACCGGGACCAGAGACTTTAACCTTCTTCGCGTCACCGACCTCACGATCCTTCACGTCGATCTTGAAGGGAGAGTTTGGTATGTGCTTGCCCATTCTCTTCACGCCCACGGTGTGCTCGCCCGCTTCGCGCGGCGTAAACGACACGCACATGTTGCCGCTCCCCGGCATTTTCTTCAGAAAACACGGCTCCTCCAGACCGCTGGGTGCCGTGATAGACGCATTTAGAGACTTGATGTCGGCATCGGATACCTTACCCGGCAGCTGCACTTCGCTGGAAGAACCTACGGAGATCTGGTTCCTCTTGCGGCCTTCGCCTAGAAATGGCATTTAATTTCTTCATTATAAAAAGAAGACGCTTAGAACAATGTATATCAAAATGAAAATCCGAATTTTAGAAACAAAGAATTTAATATATAACACAAAAAACTGAAAATATCATTAGAACACAGTAATAGCTTTTTATCCGACAGTCTAGTCCCTCTAATTTTGAATTGGCAGAACATACTTCGGAATAAGCCACAATGTCAAAACAATCCTGATGCACTTACCTGTAATTTTGGCGACGAAAGGACTACCCTTGATATGCTTGTCGCCAAACTTCACGGTAATCTTGTATTCTCCGGGCGCGGTAGGCAGATAGGACACCGATACCGTACCATCCTTGTTGTCGTGGCAGCTTATTTCAGCCTTGCTAGGCCCTTCGACAGCCAGCGAAAGTCCACCCGCGCCAGCGCCCTTTGTCGAAATGGTAAAGTTTCCAGGTTCGCCGCAAACGCCGTAGACCAAACCTGGTCCATACGCTGTTACATATCCACTCGCCAAGGAATCGACATGGAACTTAAAGGGAGAACCTGATAACAAAACCGTATATTAATATAAACATTTATTCTATGTAGATAATTTTTATAGTTTTGTCAAGGCGAAGGTAAAAAAGAATAAAGGTAGAGAGAATCAAAAGTTTATCTATAAAAATTTATATCTACATAATTATTCGCAAAATTATATAATTTCAAACCAAGTACCGATGTAATAAGATATTATAATAAATAATATATAAAATAATAATCGGCGCGCAGTTTGTTGAACTAGAATATTCACATAAAAATATTATTGAGCACTAATTGTAAGATCCAGCTATGACCGTTTAGGTCCTTCTCGATTTTAATTTGTAGTATACATTACGCGGTCGTTATTGTTTAATATATAAAAAATATTTTTTTATTTGAGAGAGAAGGTAATTGGAAAATATTATATTTAATGATGGTCGCGTCAAGTAAATTAATTTGTCGGACGGAGAGATTTATTATTAGCGCAAATTGGCGCTCGCGAGATCCATTACACGGGGAATGAAATTTCATATAGCCTCTATGTTTCAGGATCGTACGGATCGCACGCGCATCGTACATTAGCGCGTTATTCTTGGATGCTCTGTGAATCTCCATCTGATCGATCACGCCTCACGATTGCATAATCGTCGTTAATTTGCAAGATGAATGGATTAACTTACCCTGGACGTGTTCGCCGTTGAATTTCACATAAATCTCATGGAGGCCCTCTTCCCTCGGTTCGTACTTGATGGATACCGTACCATCGTGATTGTCCTCGATAACTGGTTTGTCCACGTTTCCGCTAGGCATCTTCACTTCGGCTGAAAACGAGAAAAGTGGCGTTCATCAGGCACATCCCAAGGACATCCGCGCGACATAGTTTCCTCGAGTGCGCCGCGATTGGTTGGCACTGGTGTACAAAATTGCAGCTTTCGCACCCAAACAAGATTTCATATCAAAAATAACTTAATGTTTGTGTTTGTCATGCTCACCGTTTCATATTCAAAGATACACAGTGATACGGTCGCACATAAATAATATGCCTCAGAAATAGAAAGTCATATTTCTCGTGCCTAACATGTTTTAAATAATCAGATTAAATTTTGTTAGTTTTAAAACTTAAAGCATACATAGAAACGATTGTTATCTTGTGTATATGTCTAGAAAATTTGCAAAATCTTAAAAAAAGGAAATAATAAGCCGAAATATTTTTCGATTGCAATTGCGTATCAAAAAAAGTTGCGTAATATACGAAGCACCGTGCAGAGTTTTTATAAAGGATTAATTTAATTTTTAATAAGTATTCACAAATTCGTGGTGGATAATGTAAATTAATTTTTTAATTTAGACCGATAATACGATTACGACATATGATGAATTACAAGCCGTTTCAAATATCGTTTGCCGTTTAGAATTAATTGAAGACGAATTGAGAGATCTCTTGAAGGCAAAACCTTTTTTCGTGTCGACGTAGAAGATACTCTGGAAGATGAGCGGTGCGAAATCGAGCCCAGGTCCTGGAACTTCCTGCTTGTCTTGAACGCTTTTAGCGTAGCAGATCGGTCCGCGCTCGGCGCGATTGAATTCGCTGAAGAACACACTCTTCAGCCAAGCTCTATAGAACGTCGATACCTCCTCCCACGTTTCCGCTTCCTTCTCCGCCCAAATCATCTCCAGCGAGTACACTTCAGGATTGCGCGAATTTCCGTCGTTGACGTTGACACACTTGACGAACTATCGTGATTCGATCGTGGAGTCGCACCGATTTTACTCTGAATCGCCGCAAAAATGAATAATCGCGCTTTTTTTCAAACAAAAGAAAAATTGCATACTTATCTCGTCAGAAGAATTAACAACTTCTTTTATTTCTATGATTATTGGCGAGACCAAGTACACATTAATCTCGCACGGGACAACTTATTTTAATTAAAAACGATTTTACCTTTTTAATATTTTGCCTCGCAGATAGACCCTATCCTTATTTTACGCAGAGAGAATCAAATGTAAAAAAAAAATCTTACATCACTTCCAAATATCAGTTGGGATGATTCAACGTAAGTGAAAGAATCCAGTTACGAGCGCGCCGTCACATGCGGGAGGCAACACCTCGAGGATAAGATTCCCCGAATAGATCGGCGTTGATAAATCTTCCCCGGCACCGAAACGTTTGCGCTAAAAAAAAAATCAAGAATCCTCGAGAAGTTCCGCGGGGCAACTTAAGGGGACAGACCGACCGACCGACCCATCGACCGACTCACCGACCGACCCACCGACCGACTGACCAAACGGTAACAACGTCTTCCGGCGTTCTCCAGCGATCTCGTTCGCGAGGTCTCCAGCCTGATGGCGCCTGTCAGTCGACCTCACGAGGGCGCATCTCCGGCACGACTGACGGTCGCACGAGCACCAAAGTCGGTCGGCGGTGAGGACGATGAGAGAGCTGGCCGTCGATCTGGCTGGGTGATCTTTTTTCCAGTGTTAGCTACCAGAGGCCAGTTTCGTGTCGCCTACCACAATCGCCAGTCTGCCTCGTCTATCAAACATCTTCGTCCCTCTCTCTTTCTCATTCCCTTTTCAACGACCCCGAGCTCTCTTTCTCTCTCTTATTTCGTCTTTCTTTACGAAGAGATCTATCCCTCTCTCTCTCTATCGGCCGCACCACACGAGGACCACATGCACGCAGGAATATCCTCAGCAGTAACCAACGCACACACGTCTGTGCACGCATACACAATCGGGGTGAACCTATGAAGGTTTACGCACGCGCTAATCCGAGGATCCCGTGGCTGGTGGGAGGAAGCGAATGGTCGACGTCGCGGCGCCTGCACCTGGTACGCGAAAATTTATGACGCAGGTACATCGATGTGTGAAGATGTATTTTATATACATACATTACATGTGAGCGTCATGTGGTAACCGTGGTTCGCCCAGTCGCGAATGGATCGGTTGCATAGCTGGTTACGTGATGGGATCAACGCTGGACGGGTCCGCTCGATCGGGGTAAATCGGGAACGCGACGACGCGACCATCATTAGGCGTGCACGCGATGACGTTATTGCCAGGCGCTCGGCATATTGCTTTTGATTGCTAAAGGAGAAGGCTCGAGGTCGTCTTTGGAACGTGATACTTCTTGTGACGAGGATCAATTAAATGAGTTACTATTATTATAATCCGGGAAGAGACATCATACTCTTGGAAATATTATCTCTTCTTCCTTCAAAATCAAAATTTTTGAGAAACTTGATACATATAGTTTCCAATGTTACGTGAGAATTAGAAAAGATTTTTCAACCTCGTTATTCTACATCTTGCTTTAATAACGCAATAAGATGTGACATAATGATCTGTTTTCGACTCTGTGAATCCGAAGCACGGAAGAAGTCGCAGAAAAATATTCTTTGGAGTATTCTTAAAATAATCCCGCATATCTTCATCTGATTCTTTTCCATTCCTTCTCCATTGCTCATCTTTACGGGGGGTTACGTAAATTGTTATCACGTGGAAGAAATCCCGGAATTCTCAAGATAGACAAGATGAGGGAATTTTGGCGCGTAACATCCTGGCTACGCTTCCATGATCGCCGTTTCATTTACCAAAGGAAGTCGTCAAGCAAGCGAACCGATTCGCGCGAGGCGCGCATTTAACACGCGTCACAGCCGTTATGATGAAGAGGAACGGGTGTCGGCTAGGTCTGACTAATTGCGGACAAGCATGATACGTTGAACGTCCACCGTGCAACATTATTCGCGCATGCATCGGTGCGCGTCAAAAGTTACCGAAGGTATCAGCGTAATCCGCCAGGAAATCAACGACCTGATTCAAAGTGATCCTTCATCCGAATGACTTCCATCTCTAATTTCCGTATCCCTGGACTCGTGATATTCACGTCACGAAATAAAAGTAACATTATTTAGCGAGGCGGAAGAATATTTGCGCAAGATTGCAGCGGGCTTCCAGCAACAAGATATTGATCTTTTGGCAAGGTGTAAAACCACCGTCCGGAATCGAATCGCGCGAGTTCGTCGACCGGAAAATCGCTCCAGTTGATCTTCGCATGCCGGCGAGAGGAACCTGGACCGGAGGATGAAGAAAGCAGGCCGTGGACGTGGAAGGGATTGGTCTTTTTCTGGACCCGCTATCGTCCTCGGCCGCTCGGAATCTCGGAGCTCGGCTTTGGACCAACCGCGGGTACGCGCATCCGGAGCCACTTAATCACCCAATATTAATATCGCGGACAGTGCGTCGCGCTTATCCGACATACATACCGTCCTTCCACGCGGCGGCCTGTCCAGCTCGCCATATTTTTGGCAGTGTGGTGGATAAAGCGCGAATACGAATCCGTCTGTCGTTTGACGTTTTCTGAACGCGCGTTGGTCAACTGCGGAACATTATGTATAATTGAATTGCATTACTCTCGTTGCCGTTTTATTTATCAGAGTAAGCTTGTTCATTAAGAGAGAACTCTTTCGCTTATCTTATAACGCTCAATAACAAAAGCTTACCGTCGTTCCCTCTATATATATATTTATCTGATGCTTAACTATTTACTTAGTTAAAAAATATTTGAGAACATTTATTGAATTAAATACTATTAACTCTTATTATTAATCTATTAGCGATTAAAAACCCCGATTAATAACTAATACTTTTTTCGATTTAATCCTGTTGTTCCATTTATATAGCAACAATTGGCTTGTCACGCTAAAATTCTTAATTTAATCTCGAAGTGTGACACGGAACTGCATCGTCGATCATTAATCAATTCAACTCATCAAGTCATCAAGTACATGTAGTCATGGGTACGAGTAGTCAAATTCGGCTTCAGTGCATGATTAATGACGATACATCTTTCGTCATCATGTCCGTTAAGTAGGCATTTAAGAATGACGTATGCATTAATTGTTGTAGAGAGAGGGGGGAAAAGGAAATTTTTTATCCACATGAAAATTTAAGAGCGCGTAAAACCTGCCGAGTCCGTCTTGCGCGAAGCGGAAGAATTCGCATCGTAAAATCTCGGCAGGGCAACGCAGCACACATTGCGCAGTAAAATTCAAGATTTATTTCCGCGCAGCGAATAGGTTCCAGCCGACGTGTACGTTCGACTATTGCTAGTTAAACTAATAATAGAAAATAGACTAAATAAACTAACTGCTGTGAAAATATTATGTCGATATCATTTACAGTTCGATCAACGTTGCGAATAAGTTTGTTGTTATATGCAACCAGTTATATACGCTTAAAACGTATATATTTAAAATAATTTAATTCGGCAAGCGCATTACTATCCATTTATATTACAATACCCATTTTTGAAAGATAAAAGTTTGATCTTTTTAATTATGTTATAATTAATTAAAAATCTTTGCTACAATAAGATCTTTTCTTGTTAGGTAATTATAAATTTTGACTTTAAATAGAAAAGAGAATATATGAAAAAGAATACACACGATCTCTGTCTCCAAATAACAGAACAGTGTATCGTTTGAAGTAATGTGAGCTAATGATAAATCAAACAGTTCTACGAATTCTGCCTGTCATCGATTGATAGCAATTTTAACTAGATATAATTAATTTTAAAATTTATACTATTATTATAGTTGTATTTTAATTATTTAAATAGTATTCACATAATCTTTAGGCGCAGTAGTACGAGGCAACGTTAAGTCATACAGCGTATTGCGTTATTCCCTCTCACTGTGCATTGAAATTAGAATTACAAAAAAATCTCTGCTTTCATGAATGAAAAAATATCACTAATATTTTGTATTCTCCTATAAAATAGAAAGCGATTAAATTGCTGATGAATATTATAATAATTTTTATGTTTCCCAATGTCCAACCAATCGTAGCATGCACTCAAAATTTATATCATTATGTAGTAACTATTATGAAAAGGCTTTTTGGACAAATTTTGAAATAAATGAGTGTCAGCAATGACTATCAAATCAAAGTTTGTAGAATGGACAAACATTTTAAGAATTGTCGAAATATGAGCGAAAGATGTCACTTACAAGTAACTGTGCCACCGCTCGCGAGAGGTAGTGGGATGGAGTTTAATCGAATAACGCTGAAATTCTTCTTCGATAGCTCCTGCTGGCTGCTACGCTTTGTGGTGACAGTAGAGCTCTCCTGTAGGGTTGTGCTGCGCTGCTCGACAACGTGTTGATTTTGTCTCTGCCGTGTTTTGCCAGCCCGTTGAGTTTTATGCGTGCTATGTTCCCGATACTCCTCGGATGCCTGAAACGTCGTTAAAATTGAGAAACCAGTTAACAACATTGAGAACAACAATTTAGGAATGTCTTTTCACGGTTCATTCGTAGTCCAAACATTTTAGACTACGAATAACTATAAATTTTTGATGGAATAGTCTATTATATAGTAAGTGGTATTAAATGTATTTTTCTAGTTAATGATTGCATTTCAGTAAAATATATTAAATTACTAATTTTTTATTCTTATGGTTTTATAAAAATGCAGACTCAGAGGTTGTTAATAAAAATGTGACTGGGTTACGACGTGACGAAGGCGTGTCTCTGGCGACAATGGATCGCGATATCGCATGATCGATAAGATATTTCGGTACTGGAGCAATGCCAAGCATTAGAAAAAGCATTTTTTGTTTTTTTTACGAAGTGCTAATAAAATTCTTGCGAAATCTTCGCAGGAAAGAGGAGTGCAGGAATTTTCGAAATCGGGAGGTGGTGTACGTTACATCTCATTACGATAGAATCTACGTATTTCGATGCTGGTCGCAAGCCAAAGTGCGATGCGTGTAAAGAATTTATTATGTAACCACGTTAGAATTATTGCAAAATTCGCTTCATCACGGCGAGCCTGCATCTATAATGAATTCACATTAAAGCAATTCGCGCGATTACGCTGTAGGTACTTGCGTTCTACTGTAAGCCACAAGTTACATTTAAGTTCGATCGATTATAGCAACAACATTTAGATGATGGTTTTAGTTATAAAATAAAGCAATGCTTAAATACTAATATATAGCTTTACAGAAAATAGTACAGAAATTATATAAGGCAACGCTTAAATACTAATATAGCTTTACAGAAAATGGTACAGAAATTATATATTTGCTTAGCGTGTAAACGCGTGCTATCAAAAAAACAATCTTATATAATGAATTTAAAATCGTATTAATTATTTAATTTATCAAATAAGAAAAGAGAGACAGACGATTTGAAGAAACGTTTTTTCTTAAGGAGGATATAACAATGTTACATTATACAATATTGAAGCTGTTTAATACCTTTTCGCATTATTTTGTAGAAACAAATTGTATTCTTCTCAATTAAAGATATACAAAAGCCCGTTCAAGAGAATCGAATTCTATAAAATGCCGCTGTCAATTAAGAAGTATGAAATATTATGCGAAGCCTGTTGATCATCGAGACGCAATATTGCAGCTGAAACCAAAATTAGCTTTCGGGGAGATATTGAACGCGCTACATAAATAGTCGCTTTCATGGTGCAAAATGCGACACGATGATATCAAAACAACATTACTGAAATTTTCTTTTTCTAATTCTTATAAGAAAAAATATCAGATAATCTACCTTTATTAGAGAGTACGTTTTTGTATATATGTAAATCATATATAAAGTTGATTATTAACTTCATGTAATAAGACTTTCATCTCTTTATACATAAACCAGAACACATTAGATCCTAATAAAAGGATGCTAATATTCTATCAAAAATCATTTACATCATCTTGAATCAGGTATCGTATACTGACATAACGATAAACGTTTCGCTCTTACTGTTTCCTCTCTTTATTTTTTGAAAAGGTTACAAAAAAACTTATACGAAGATATGTTAAGACATTTTTTAAAATTCATTTAACGTTGCGTACGATAAATTGCAAAGAAAATTAAATAACTCGCGGAAAATGAGACGTTATTCAACTACTTTGTTCAAATACGTGCAGGGTTGGAAGTAATGCATTTCTTTCACGCGTTATTTTCGCGTTACTTTTACTCAAGGTTGGATAAGTTAGTCTTTCTTAATAACTAACATAAGTTAAGTTAAAGTTAATGGCCTATAAAACTAACTTAGTTATGTTAAAAGTTGCATGAACAAAAAACTAACTTAGTTAAAAGTTGCGTTGAGATTAAATTAACTTAAGTTAAATTAAAAGTTTATTTTTAAAAAAGCATTTTTTTATATTAAATAAAAATATTATAATTTTTTTAAATTAGATTACTCTATGAAAGAACAATTACAATGAATTATGAAATATGAATATGAATTATCAAATAAAATTATTTTACTTATAAATTAAGTTTATATGAAACAATATTGTTTTTATATAGAAATGTATTTTTTTCTTTATTTATGAAAAACTAATCAATAATAATTAAAGAATTACACAAGAGATACAGATAAAGATAGTGATTATTAGGTAGATATTAATAATTATCATAAAAGAACATCTTTATTGCACATAATTTAAATAAAATTTTAATTAACGAAACAGTGTCTTTAAATAAATATTTTCCCTTTCTTTTTGAAACTCGAGAGAAGCTTTGTACTAGTAATGCATCATGTGCATCATTAGGCTTTTTTAAATTGTCTAATGTATAAAATTGTAGAAAAAAGAAATATTGACGTTCAGAGATAAAAAAATTTTTAACTTAAAAAAGGTAATAAATTAAAGTTAATGTGTTTTAAAAAATAATTAGTTAAAATTAAAAGTTAACTTATTTTAAATTAACTAAGTTAAGTTAAAAATTATTAATTTTTTAATTTCTAATTAACTACTTACTACCTAGCCTTGCTTTTACTAAATGTTTTTTAATTAGTAACGAGTTATACGATAACGAGTTACTTTTCAAAAATAATTTTCCCAATCCTGGAGTTATTGTTACCGTTACAAAAAAATGTAACATCATTACCATCGTTACTAAAAAAAAAGTATTGGTAACGATAACGGCGTTACAAGTAACGCGTTACTTCCCAATCCTACGTGCTATTCCTTATCCAATCGATTGTCGCGATCACTCGTATCACTCACTCAGTCCGCAAACGATCGCGATCATCACAAGATCAGCGCCATACTTTAAGCTTCTCGAGGTTCGCCGGCCCTTCCTCTCCCTTTACGAAGGATTGCTTGTTTGACTAGCTTCGAATTTGCGTATTTGACAGCTATCACGTACTGGCTTCACCGATTTACAAAGGAACGCCCAGCTACGTCGGTGGCCGACACGAAACTCGCGCCTGTCTGGTATCCAACCGGTAATTCCGGGCACAATGCTGAATTTCATGTACTATAATAGATACGCAGCCCCCACTCGTACACATTACAAAAGAATTAAGAGTACAAAGCACAATATGCGATTGCACTATAGATAAATCCACGAGTGACAATTCGTGATCCATTAAAGACATTGTCAATAATATCGGGGAAATTGATCTTTTAAATAATCTATGTAATTATATCCACAGATTTCTCCAAAATGAGAAATTCACTACTCAATATAATATAAATAACTCAATATAATATAATATATATATAATATAAGATAATAAATTTTAAATAATACAATTTATAATCAAAGTATATATAGCCAATAAAATGTAATACATAATTTCTTAAGGTTTGGAATTAAATTACAAACTTCGTTTATATATATATATATATATATATATATATACAATTTAAATATATTTAATTACATGATTACTATTAAATAACAATATACGAGACCGCCAAAGGAGAGAATATAGTCTGCAATATTTTAAATATAATCAGGGTGATTTTTTGTTCGACACGACTGGCCAAATTTATTAAGAAACTTCTTACGACGTTTCGACCATAGTTTTTGGTCCTTATCAAGTAATAAACGTTAAGTGTTGCCTTAAGTGTTGCTTTGTAATTCAAACGTTTACTTGATAAGGACCAAAAACTATGGTCGAAACGTCGTAAGAAGTTTCTTAATAAATTTGGCCAGTCGTGTCAAACAAAAAATCACCCTGATTATTTATTCACTGGCGAAGAGAAGACTCATCTACTATTTTAAATATAGTTTGCAATATTTTAAGTATATCATACAAAGTCGTGAAATTTCAGTTTACGCGATAGTAGTGTATATCCAGAATTTGGAACAGTAAATTTGGATAAATCCCAAATATAATGTCACGTTTTTGTTTACGAGCTAGTTCAGTTCAGCTATATTAAACTGACATTAAAGTAAGAGAGTCATGGTTTTCTTAATGCCCTACGAAGCGTCTGCAATTATTTATGCAGCTCTTGCATGATGCGGATCATTTTTTAAGTCATAACATGCTTATAAAAAATAACATAATAAATAATTGATTACGGATTTGATTACCGTATCTCTTTTGTGAGACTTTGGTGTGAGACAGTTTTTTGACAAAACTAATGAAAACATGTCATTACAAAAAATAAGATACCAAAGATTTCCACTTATAAACGATTAGAAAATGCGAAAATTTTTATGACAATTATTTTAAAATTCGGTTTAAGATCGATCCTGCAGATGAAGCGAGAAATAATGGCGAACATCGGCGTCGGCCATCGAGAAGAATGTGTCGTACAAAGTCACCGTTGTGAATCGTGGCACGGGGTTTAATTTAACTCACGGTATTAATTCACTCCCCGTCTTCCTCGGCCACCCACTCTGTTCCTGCTTATAAATTTGGGGAAGCTTGACTCGCACTCGAAATAGTCTAGGAGCTCTCGGTGGAGGATGGACGGCATCGAGATTTGAGATGCGTATTGGATTTCAAAATGGATCGCAGTTTTAATATGGAGAATATAATTGATGTTCCAAAAAAAAAAAAAAATATATATATATATATAGTCATCTTACTAGATGTCATCTTATTAGACAATAGATCGATCGCCAAGCATGTTGTGCACTTCTCGATATTATTTATGTGTTGCAGTCGCGAAGAGTTATGATGCGTGACGCGACCTGTCACTATACCGTGCAATACAAATTTCTTGGTGTCTTCTTCTCTTGACGTAAAATAATGTTACAGTAATTGTCTTAAACTATTTCCAACAGTCATGAATTGTAAAATGTATGATAAAATTTATTTTAAGATCTCATTTCTAAAGTATTATTTTTTTATTTCCAGATGCATGTGTAAGAAAGGAATAGATACGAAAAGATAGATAAATAAAATGTTACATCAACGTAAAAGAGAAGCATAAAGTTACTATTAAAATTATTACTGAATAATAAAGTATAACAATTAGCAAATCTATGTTTATATATATATATGTGTGTTTATTTATTTATATATATACACTGAGAGAAAAATTTATGATATTTGTGACTATAATGAAAAGTTAAATAGTTTGTTAAATAGTTATAGTTAGGTGCACCATTTTTATAGTTATTACTGCTATAATGTTAGTAATAATAACAAAAAAATAGTTACAAATACCATAATTTAACTATAACTATTATAGTTTAAAAAAGGTGTCAACTATAATGATTAATAATAATTAACTATAATAATTATAGTTAAATTACGGTTTTTGTAACTATTTTTTTGTTATTATTACTAACATTATAGCAGTAATAACTATAAAAATGGTGCACCTAACCATAATTATTTAACTTTTCATTATAGTCACAAATATCATAAATTTTTCTCTCAGTGTATATATATATATATATATGTCTTATATTTTTGTCACTTGTGACTTCTGAGATTATTGTTCTATTGACTATTGGACAGTCGAATGTATAAGCTACACATATTTGAAACAAGGGTGCACAGAATCTAAAATAGCACAAACACTTTATTCAATCCATGCGCCAACTCGAAACAATGATATTTCTTAAGCGTTGAAGTTTAGTGGATTAATTAAGCAGATGTCACAAAACGCTGAGGCGGCACGAATATGCAAGCATTTATATCACCGGCTTACACCGCGTTCCATAACTCATCGCATTTCTCTTCACGGCGAAATAATCAAATTACGAAGCAAAGCAAAGCAAACTGACAACGGGTCAAATTTGATAAAGATAAGGAAAAGGGAAAAATGTAAATTTTCTAAAGTGTAAGAGAAAGTACAGAAGAAAGAAAAGTTTTTCGACGGCTTTTACTTAGAAAGAGAGATGTCTGATCATATTAGTCTTTCTCTACTGACAGCCAGTGAAGAAAGCCATCCAACTCATTGTCAGATAGACAGGCAATGTCTGACCATCTGACCATATATGTCCGCATTAATACATACTGACAGTATATAATAAGTAAAAAGATTTATAAAATAATGTTTAATCATATTTATTTCCTATGAAACACAAGTAGGAAAGGTTGACTGGTCAAACAATGCAAAACAATGTATTTCTGATCATATTATTATATTTAGCTCATTCTAGACTACTAATATTCATATTTCGAAAGAAAAGAGACAGTTTCTGATATTTACAAACTTAGATTAGATAATTTGATCAGCCAAACATCATGTGGATTAATAAAAATTCTTCGTGACTCTCCACTTTTAGCAAGGTAATGGCGTTCCAGCATTTGCGATTGGAGGCACTCTGGACCACTTGATGACGGCAACACTCACACACGTGCGCACGCACAGATACACATACACACATACACACACACATAGCTGGTCTGCGCCGCGTAAGGTGGGGAGGGATGTACAGACAGAGAGAAGATATAGCGAGAGATAAAGATGTATGTGAGTGTTACTTGGAGCGGAATTCGTGTTACAGCGCGACGGGGTCCATGCGATGATGGGTGAGGATTCGTGCGATAACGAGCCGACGGATGCGGTCCCGATGAGCCTTCGCAGTGGACTGTTCCGCTGGAGACTACGCGACAATATCCTGCACTACGTGTTGCCTCTATAGTTAGATACACCTCGCGCCCCACCCACCCGGGGCTCGTCGTCGACGAGAGCATCCGGATCGGCATCGGGAAGACGATTACGAGGAGACTCCACGCATCGTCACGCATCCACGCTTTGTCTTACGACTTTTCGAAGAGAGCCGACACTCGCAAAAGGAAATATTCGCAGATGCAGTTACAGGACGTGTCACTTCCGTGGCAACAGATTTCGCGTTAAAAATGATTAATTGATTACAAATGCCAGGATATTTTTAGATATTAAATATTTAACTTGAAAATTGATTCCAATTTTGTATTAGTAATACTCTTCACAGAACAAGAAAAGAATTTTGGCATCGTCAAGTGATACCAAGATGCGGTGATTTCACTAGCGCGCGTTTCACGGTCTAATTTCATGTAATTATTTTGTACTTCACAGGATGAACCCGGCGCATTTGCCGAAACATTTTGCGGTATAAATACACGAGAAAGAGTTTCTTTAGTAAGGTAGATACAATTTACAGCGATTAATTTTCAATAACAAGAATTAACAAAAATTGTGAATTTTTTAGATATTTTCAAGAGATGTTTAAGAGATTTTCAAAAAAGTTTCAAGAAATTATTTTAGTAATAGAAATTTTAATATTAATTTTTTATATTACTAATTATCATAAAATATACAGCGCTAAGTAAAGAACTTCGCAAACTTCAATCAACTTGATCGAACTCGTTTCGTACGATTGGATGTAAAAAAATAATAAATTCACGAAGTTGATTGTAAACTATTAAAATATTGCAGTTACTCACTGTGAACGTATAGAATCCGTCAGGCACCGGTTGACCGCCAAACTTAATGCTAAGGGTGTAGTCTCCCGCATCGGCAACAGTGTAGTAAATGTTAACTGTGCCATCGCCGTTGTCTTCTATATCAATGTCAACGACTTCGCTGAAATCACAGACCAAGACATATTATTAGAATAGATTAGAATATAGAACGGAGATCCATTCAAGAAATTTTCGCGCATATTTTCATGACGCCGCTACAACTTCATTCAGCAATAAGTCATGCAAATACTTCAAATGGTTTCTCACGATTCTGTTCACTAGATCTATTAATGATTTATTTCTACTATTTAAGTATATAGTCTTTGAAAAAAGGAATGAAGAGGAGAAGTAAATCGATCAATTTAATCATTTACATATTGCAATAAAAGTAATGGAAAATCTCAGAAAATCCATTGTTACAAATTTGAAAAAAATTTTTTTAAATTACAAACCTATCATTTTGTTTGCTTTGGTAATTCTAGAGAGTATTAATTGTTCAGAATTATTCTAAGTTCTTATTTTTTAATACAAATTAAAATCGAGAAGGGCCTAAACGGTCATAGCTAGATCTTACAAGGGGAGGCCACAGGATGTACCTCCAGTTTTTGGACAACAATGGATAAATATTTAGAGATAAATATATAGAAAACGGTAAAGGAGGTCTCCACTTTTGGAACTTATCGGAATCCAAGTAAACTGACCAATGGTCATTTTTTATTAAATTTAATTTTTCCGAATATGTCATTGTAATCACTTTCTTTCATTCAACAACAAAATTTTTATAGCAAAAATAAGTACTGCTATTCAAAATAATGCTGCAAATTTGATATTAAATATCAATAAAAATGACATTTATGATAGTGCGTTAAATTCGTCTTAAAGTCCCCTACAATATTATAAAAAAACAGCATGGTGCTATTTAAAAAATTCAAGGTGACGTTGACTTTTTTATGAAAAAATTTTTTTTATTAGAAGTTGCAGCTTGCATGAAATAGATAAATTTTCACCTTACAACCTTCTTTTTAAACTGTCGGAAGCGTCTCAAAAATCATGCGAACCGTTATGTTGAACACCCTGTATACAGGGTGATTCAAAAGGTAAGGTCAACCGACGAGGAGGTGGTTCAGGGCGATGTTTAGAGTAGAAAAGTCCTTTGCCATTTTTTTTTATTTGCAACCGTTTCACAGTTACAACAGGTCAAACATTTAATTATTTAACATTCAATTATTTATTTAATTTAACAATTCAGGAGGTGTACTTGCTTACGATCATGAAAATAACACGCAAGCATGCCCTTGTTTTTTTAATTAAAGAAAAAATAAAAAAAATAAAAAAATAATAAAAAAAAATTTTTTTTAATAAAAAAAATATTATTACTATTACTAATATTACTAATATTATTATTATTATTATTATTACTATTACTATATTACTAATATTATTATTATTTTCATGATCGTAAGCAAGTACATCTCCTGAATTGTGAGACATTGTTAAATGTTTGACCTGTTGTAACTGTGAAACGGTTGCAAATAAAAAAAAATGGCAAAGGACTTTTCTACTCTAAACATCGCCCTGAACCACCTCCTCGCCGGTTGACCTTACCTTTTGAATCACCCTGTATATGACATCTTATATTGTTGTAAAAGTTTAATTTTTCAAGTGTCAGTATTTTTGCTATAAACATTTTATTGTTGAATGAATAGAAAGTGATCACAATGACATATTCGCAAAAATTAAATTTAATAAAAAATGACCATTGTGGTCAGTTTACTTGGATTCCGATAAGTTCCGAAAGTGGAGACCTCCTTTATCGCGTTTTCTACATATTTTTCTCTAAATAATTACCCATTGTTGTCCAAAAACTGGAGGTACATTCTGTGGGCTCCCCTTGTTAGTAATAATAATATTTTATGTGTAAATATTCTAGTTCAAACAAACTTGCGCGCCGATTAATGTCGGTCTTGAAACGCAGAATTTTAAACTGAACCAGAATAATAATATCACAATATTAAATTGCTAATCAATTTAATAATAATGATGCTAACAAGCATCTATAAGATTCTCCCCTCCCATCTCATTCCGAAAACTGTATTTTTATCTTATTTTTTAGTCTCCAGTAAAATAAGAAATTTAGAAGAAATTTAGAGACTCTTAAAGAAGAAAACTAAATTTAAATTTCATATACATCTGTAGCAAAGAAATGAGATTTAGTTATCACAACAATAAACAAATATTTGAAAAGATCTATTGAAAATATTTTTTTGCGTATAAATATAGATTGTAATGATAATTTATTTTATCTTTTTCTTTTCGCGGTTTTTCTTACACGAAAAATTTTAACTTTTATATAGAAGCAACATTCGTAGAATATAAAAAATAAATAAGCGATGATCCCCAATCATACATTTTCATATTTTCGCGTACCGCATTAAACTATAAATCATTATTTATGGGATACAGTTTTAGCAATGTAATTGGAAAATTGTTTATTATAGAAAATACCAGACATAACGTGGCATCTTGTCACCTGGGATAAAGAATTTGGCCCGTTCTGAAGTGTCTTTTCGACAGAAAACACTCACTGCCAACTCGAAGAACACGGGATATCACAGATGAATTATGAGGTAGCAGCTGTGTACACCACTGTCAGCGTTCAGAATGCATTTATAGTCGATTTGATTAGAGTTGTGACAACCTTTCGGAGGGCACGTGCCTGGTTACGCGTAAATACACTCGATATGTAGATAGGATAGGAAGTGCACGTCTCTCTAGAAATCCCAAAATATTCGCGGGCATAATTGCGCGAATGTGTGGCATTACTACAGGCGACTACAGCATCTATCTCGATATTGTAACGAACAATTTTGATTAGAAAAAAACTTAAGAAGTAGTCTTTGTGATAAAATAGAAGATTATTTTTTAATGGAATTTATCATTTAATTTTGTTGTAATAATGTAATTAAAATCATCTTAAAATTCATCAATTTCACGGATCTTCTTTCTAATATTTATTTTCGCTGTATAAATGTGATATGTACTTTGAATAATACCTTGCAATTCTTCCCGTCATGTTAGAAAGTTTTCGATAGACAATATAGCTATGTATCGAATAATACTGTGGAATTAAATTAAATTCGAATCCAACTCAATTGTCACTACGAAACAAATGGACGAACAAATGTCAGGTATAAATAACAAAGTTTTGCGGCGAAATTTCAAAGAAACAAAGTGATCTATGGTCTGGCATCAGCTATGACAATTAGAAGAATACGTGCAACATTATATAGTTAATCTGACGCTTATTTAATTGCCAACGAGTAGCATGATATAAGCCAGCCCCGAAAAACGGTTCTGCACAAAAAGAATTTTCTCATTTCTGTCAGCAATTGAGCACCGTTGCTGGAAAACGATATACCTATATATATTGTTATGAAATCAATCTTCGTGCTTCCTAAATAATCATTCCCCTTGGCGTTCGTCCGCCGTCGGCGCCAAGTTTTATTAAAAGTATATTTCGGATTAAACCAAACCGACATTTAATTTCAATGTTACGATAGAGTAATCGACATAGATACTGCGTACGACTGGCCGGAGATTTGCGACGGACTACTTATTACCACCTCGTACATGACGTTCATAATGGCAACGTGCCACCATCCTGATTTCTGCCGGATTTGTTACACGATTTACGGCCGACTAGTCATTAACTCCTTTACACTCCAGAACTAATCCCTAATATACGATTATGAATCACCGAAACGTAAAATGTCCCTATTGTTTATGCTTCTTGTTTTTCTAAATTGTGTAAATAGTATAATGAATCCGTTGATTTACAGCAATTCCATCCTCCCCTCCCCTCACTACCATTTGACTGCAAAAGTATCAAGAAATGCAAATGCACTGATCATTTAGAAAAATAATTTATAATAATTAATGTTTATAAAATAAAAAATAAAAGAAATATAAAATATAATAATATAATTGTATGTGTAAGAAACATGTAATATTATAAAAGAATGAAATAATAATTCATTGTAATTTGTTCAACATTTATATGAGAGAGATGTAGCAGAGTAAAAGATCTTTCTTGAGTTCGCCAATAAATTAAAAATAAAGTCGCGACGGCGCGACGCATTTAAAATAAGATTCTGTGGAATTTCTGTCTGGAATCTTACGTGAAGATCGAAAAATGTGAGAAATGTGATAAAAATATAAACCGCCCTCACATATACATTTGTAACATAAAATTGATTCAGATATGAAAATTATAATGTGCGAAGAATATTATTATTGAGAACTACGAAGATCTTGCGAAGACTTTAATATATTATAGAAAGCACACATATCATGAAGCTTGAAATGGAGCTTATTTAGATGTATTTTTTGCAGAAAGAAATAAACGAAGATACATTAAAGAGACACACAGATAAATCTAAATTAACCTTTCCGTTACACGCAGGTGCGAATTCGCACCAACCCTTTTTTCAACGCTTTAAAACAACTGGGGTTATATACGATTTGGGGTTCTAAGGCATTTTTAATCAATAAAATGATATTTTTCGATATTGTACTACATTCCACGAGATTCTCACCCTTTTTCTTTCAATTTAAAAAAAAAGAAGTCAAAATCGCTCGATTTGAAGTGAAGTTATGAGCCGTCAAAGTTGCGCGGTACGAATTCGCACCTGCGTGAAAGCCTAAGTACACCAGGGATGTGTGTAACGGAAGGGTTAAATTCAAGATAAAATAATTCTATAATCAATTGAGATACAGGGTGTTTCCTAAGTAAGTAGACAAACTTGAAGGGGATATTCCTTGGCTTATTTTAAGAAGAAAAGGTCCTATAAACATGTGTCCTAAACTGCTTCGTTTTAAAAATACAGGGTGTCAAAGTTGTGCAAAATTAAATGAAAATTTCGAAATTCTGGAAAACGTTTTTAGCGCGTATTTTTGGTATTTACTTCAAAGAAGTCGTTTGACCTGCAGGTCAAAAAAATTGTTTAACTTGGAAAAAAACAGTAGCGTACCATTCTTTTATTAAAAAATTTAATATTACTCATATGCACGCTCCTGGTGAATCTAAAAATGTTTCATCGGTACTGAAAAATAGTTCTTAATACCACATATGTGGAACGCATACCAAATTTGAATAAAATGTCTTTAAACGTTCTCCAGAATTTCTAAATTTTCATTTAATTTTGCACAACTTTGACACCCTGTATTTTTAAAACAAAGCAGTTTAGGACACATGTTTATAGGACCTTTTCTTCTTAAAATAAGCCAAGGAATATCCCCTTCAAATTTGTTTACTTATTTCGGAAACATCCTGTATAATACTGCATAATTTATCTCCTTTTTCTAAAAAAGGTATTTCTTATAAATATTCTAATCCACGGTTGGGTGTGTGTGTAGTAACTAGTTAAAAAGTTAAAAGTTAAAAAGTTAATAACTTTTAACTTAGTTAATTTTAAATAAGTCAATTTTTAACTTCAACTAGTTATTTTTAAAAGATATTAACTTCAACTTATTAACTTTTTTATTGAGTTAAAAATTTATTTATATGAAAGAAAAAATTATAAAAGAAAAAATACATTCCCACATAAAAACAATATTTCTTTGTTATTTCATATAAATTTAATTTACAAATAGAATATTAAATTTCTTTGATAATCCATATTATAATTGTTTTGAATGATCTAACTTTAAAAAATTACGACATTCTAATTTAATATAAATAATGTTTTTCAAAATTAACGTTTAATTTAACTTAAGTTAATTTAATCTTAACATAACTTTTAACTGAATGAGTTAGTTTTTTGTTTATGTAACTTTTAACGTAACTAAATTAATTTTATAAGCAATTAATTTCAACTTAATTTAGTTTTTAAAAAATTAACTTACCCAACCCTGTTCTAATCGAACAACAAAAAAATTTTTGGAAAATTTGTGTGTTATATATACATGATGACAAATGAAATCTCAAATTTTGAAAGAAGAACGAAGATGAAAATGCTTCAAGAGTGCGTTTTAAAGGTTCCCGTAATGTCTCCTCTCACTGATTCATCTCCTCCGAAATAGTCGAATTTAAATCGGGGCGGATCACGCGCTCACCTTCCGGAAGTGGAGCGGATGCGGCAGGTCACTGCACCGCGGCCTGCATTTTCGGTGTCTACGGTGATGCAGTACTCCTCGCCCTGAGCCAAAGTATGCTGAATGCCCTCTTTGATCTTACATTGGTCCGCCTTGCCGGTGGATACGCTCTGCACGTTCACCGGGCTTCCTGGCACTTCCTTGCCGCCATATTTCACGTTGACCTTGTAACGGCCGCAGTCGTCTGGTAGATAAGTTGCCTTGTACTTTCCATCACCGAGATCCTGCACTTCTACCCTGCGCGGCACTTGGTCTGGTCCCTGAAACAATTCAGGAGGGCATTAATTGCGAAATTGTAATGAGCATGATTACTCATACGACTCGTTAATCGTTCGTTATGTTCGATTATCCGCGGATCATCTGATAGCCGGTATACAGGGTGATTCGAAACAATCTTTTACCGTTAAAAATACAGATTCGTGACAAAATTCTGAGACGACTTTTCCTCTTGCAAAATTTTGTCCAAAGCTTACTTTCGGAGTTATCAAGCAAAATACTTACCCAATTGCTGGCCGAGTACAGGAGGTAGACAGGAGCGGCGCGACTCACCATTAGACGCGGGCGCTTACGTCGGGTGCCTGCTGCGCGATCAGTCGATCGATCAATGGATCGAGCTGCGTCCCAATA
>NJRP01000135.1:2357-46259 GCA_003063835.1 Aphaenogaster floridana | reverse complement strand
TTAAGTATGTGAGTAAAGAGAGTAAAGTTAAGTGAAGTTTTTGAGAGAAGAGAGTAAGGCCAATTCTACAATAGGGTGTAGTAAGCTCTAAGCTCTAAGAAATTGACCAATCACAGTAGAATTTGAGGAGAATAGTCGACTGTGATTGGTCAATTTCTTAGGGCTTAAAGCTTACTACACCCTATTGTAGAATCGGCCTAAAGCGAGTGAGACAGAACGTGCTTACATGTGTGTGCGTGTGTACCATTGTGGTTATCGTTATCCAATGTTATTGCCAGTTTTAAAAATCTATGCATAACGCGAACTGTAGATTTTCTGTGCTGGCAGTAAATATTGTGACGCAGCTCGATCCATTGATCGATTGACTGATCGCGCAGCAGGCACCCGACGTAAGCGCCCGCGTCTAATGGTAAGTCGCGCCGCTCCTCTCTACCTCCTGTACTCGGCCAGCAATTGGATAAGTATTTTGCTTGATAACTCCGAAAGTAAGCTTCGGACAAAATTTTGCAAGAGGAAAAGTCGTCTCATAATTTTGTCACGAATCTGTACTTTTAACGGTAAAAGGTTGTTTCGAATCATATATACGTCTTACAATCAGATTGAATGTATAATGATGAATACGAACGACTGCTACCCACACAGCACACTTTATCCTGAGGATATCCCAGAGTGATCCAGATGTCCAAGTGGACATAATGCGATCCCATGGAGATCCTACGGTTATTGAGATATATAATTGGACATATTGCGATCCCTCGGATATCTAGTGGATATCGCAATATCGTGTGCTGTGTGGGTACGACCAGTTGCGTAGCCAGGGGGGGATTAGGGAGATAAATCCCCCCCCAAAATTTTAGAATCAAATATGAAAATATGAAAATAAAGGTTGAAAGCCGAGAGAGAAATAAAATAGTAAATGCTTTAAGGTCTAAAGAAAATGTCCTAAAAACAAATATTGTTATCTTATTTAATTTAAAAAGTTATGAGTTGTTCTGTGATTTTAATTTTTTAAAATCCCCCCCGCGAAATAAAATCCTGGCTACGCCCCTGGCTACGATGATTGGTAAATAAAAGCGAAAGTTTTGATTGGTGTATGGCTGGTAACGAGACAATTTGGAGAATTTGTCAAGGTACGAAAATATGATAGGTCAACTTATTAGTGATATATTGAAAACTTTCTATATATTGAGATTGACAAGTGCGTCGGGATCTTGTGTATCATGTTTAAGATTTTACAAGAAACTTAATATAACAATTAATAATGTAAATTATCAAGTAACAAAACAAATTAGTGTAGAAAATATGAAGAAATGGTTTTCTTCCGTTAAATTTCTTATACTTATACGAAATACTTTCCATCTTTTCGTACTTTGATGAAAGAAAGAAAGAAAAAAAAGAAGAAGCTTATTTCTATACCATCCTATACAATATCTCATATATCTGGATGCTTTGTATGTTTCTTCATCGCGTTTTATTACAGTTGATAAGAAATAACTTAGTCTTGCATAATTTCTACATATTTTGCTTATTTTATGCATGTATTAATGCAAATTAACAAACATTTAATTATTTTATTTTAGATTATATAATTACAACATTGAATATTAATAATAATATATTATAAAACTCTCTGAGTTTTACCTTTCTGTGTCCAGATACAAAGGTTAAATCAATTTTAATTTCCACCATTTAATACGCGTAATATAATTTAATAAATGTATAATAATATAAATTATTTATAAAATAAATTTGTCTAATTTTTGTTGTGTCGCCAATATTGCGCGTGCGCGGCTGTAAATCAGTGAGATTCTATTTTAAAGACTTTCTCATGATTGAAAATCAAAGTAATTAATTTCTAATCTAAATACTAAAAAAATGATCGTAGCTTCATCTGGAAGATATTCAACACCTCTTTCTTCGTCAGTGAGATACCATAAAGTTTCGAGATGTCGGAAGACTGCTTTCTTATAACAATTCCTCTTCATCAGCATCTGTGATGACTATTGTGGGCTTCCAAAATTACAAAAAAAATTGATTTAGAAGAAAAAAGAGAAAATTATATAGCCTGTAATTCAATTATGCCTTATTATTAGGTAGTATGTAGCAATATTCACGAGAATTTTTTATATTATGTATATCAGTTATTATCTGTAACAATAAGTTTGTTTACACAAAATATGTAAACTCTTTCCGTCCCCTCGAATCGAATATGCAAATATAGGATGTCAAACGCGCGATACTTACAATTAGATACGAAATATTTCGCGAAACATTACTCACCACAACTTGCACTTCGAGGTCGCCGTATCCAGCATTAGAAGTGTCTACGACGAAATCAGTCGGGAAAGAGGCAGTGCAGACGGGCGACACCCCGGGGCCCGACAGAGTTACCTTGCTGGGCTCTACGGTAGGCAGGACTTTCACTTTGTACGGACTGCCATTGATGTCCTCGCCATCGTAAGTAACACCGACATGCATGTTACTTCCAGCAGGTGGTGGCTGATACGTCACCTCGTACAGACCGTCGCCCTTGCTCTTGATCTGCGGCTTCTGCGCCTGTCCCTTGTCGGTCGTCAGCCTTACGTCTAGCTGTGCCGCTTTGGCGCATTTCGACGTGTCCACCGTGAACTTGGCGAGTACGCCCTCACGAACCATCTCAGGTTGCAGACCGGGTCCGTAAGCGATTACGTTCTTCGCCTCCGAGTCCGATACCACTTCGATCTTAAACGGCGAACCGGGTATGTTCTGTTCAGCGAATTTGATGCCGATCTCGTAGTCACCGGGTTCCGTGGGAACGTACTCGACGGTGCAGGAACCATCGTAATTGTCCTTGGCCTCTGCCTTGACCTCTCCATCGCCCGTAATCGACAAACCCAAGCCGCCATTGCCAGCCTCTGAAAGAAAGTCGCATACGTGCTATTTTCTTCCTATTTTTCTGCTCTTTCGTTACATGAAAATATTTTCCATCATCTATATGATAATCATATACATGTTATAAATTATGCAATTTATAAATAATATAAAATTTTATACAGCATTAAGAATTCGTTTGATCGAAATGTTGGCTCACAGACCTTTAGTCTCCACCGTGAAGCGGTTCGTCTTGTTCACGATGCCTTTCTCCAATCCAGGACCATACGCGCGGCACTTGCTGGGATCGGAGCCGCGTTGTACGTTCACGGAGAATGGCGAACCCGGAATGGGCACGTTGTCGTAAAGAATGTCGATGGTGTGGCAGCCCTCTTCGAAAGGCGTATAACTGACGCGATAGGTGCCATCATTCTGGGAGGTAATGAGCTTTTCGGTCTTCCCGCCACTAGGATTATTTATGGTGCAGGACACCCTTTCGTCGTCAATCTTCGACTTGGCGTCTCTCGTGTCTATCGTGAACGTCGCTTGCTTGTTCACAAACAAACCTGCAAAACGCGATAATACAACATAATTGAGTGAAAACGATCGAATGCTTTCTTTAACCCTTTAAAGCCCAATGTACATAATTATGTACATTCACTTTGAGTTCTTCTCAAATGTTTTGTATTCATAAAGTAGCGTTTCTGTCGGTATAATACTCTTGATCCATTCTATATGGAACTAGATTCTCTATTTCAATTCGTTAAACAATTGTGTTCCCGCTAAACAAGCCACTATTGTGATCGTTGATTGTAAATTTTACTCAAACGGAATCGATACCTGAGCCTTAAAGGGTTAATAAATGCACATCTCTATCTAATACATATATCAAATAGTAGTTTTGAAATTAAACTTCATTCTAAAGAATTATTTGTCTTGAACTAGAGGAAAGTCGTCGATACCGACATACTACTTTGTTTTTGGATTATATTTCTTAAACAAAAGCTAAAAATAAAACTTTGGAAGCATAAATACAAGCCAGAAAGTGTCTTCTATCAGATGATATAGCAGCTTTTAATATACTGTTTCGAATTTTGTAATAATTAATTTTTTCGTAAAACAAACAAAAATAAGCGCCTGAGAAATTGGACCCCAAGACTGACGTAATAGCACATGATAGACAATGGTACTATAATTCAGACGCGCGTTAGAATAGATTACTTATCTTGTTTTCTGTCTTACCAACAAGCATGACGGTTTATGACTGTGTACCCCGATTTTATATTTATTATAAAACCGCACATGGTAGCCACTAAAAAGAGCGAAGAAAATTCCCTGACTTTTCCCTGACTTTCCCTGACGAAATTATAATTTTTCCCTGACTAAGATTCAAATTAATAGTCAAGTGCCAATACCAATAACTAATTAATGAAACTCCGAATTAATCGGTATTCAAAAACATGTTTATAATCTGCTCAATGGTGATGGAAAATTGTATTTATACAACTAAGCCACAGAGATTAGCAACAGGACTGATTTTTCTTAATTTTGTTGCACAAACGTTTACAGCGAACATTACTCACATTTGGTCAATAGTTTTATTCAAATTTTCTTGTGTTTAGATCCATCTACAAACGTACATATTAACTAGATAGAACATCTTTTATAGGAACTAAAAAACTTAACAGCAATTACTTTGGAATAAACAGTAACGTATAAACGTTGCGCGGTGCACAATTTTTCTTTTATAAAAATTCCGCTTGCGTATACGAAATATTTCGACGTAAATGTATTTCAATTTTCAACATTTTATTTTGATTAATTAAAAATTCCTACCATGTGAGAAAAAATTATTCTTTGAACTTTGGTTCTTTAATTATGGAGAAAGTTTTGTTTCTTCTCGTTTCCCTGACTAATTAAAAAATTCCCTGACTTTTCCCTGATTTCCCAGACCATTTTTTAAATTCCTTTATATTTCCCTGATTTTCAGGTTTTTCCTGACCAGTGGCCATCATGCCGCATTAAATATGAGAAGAAAAGAAAAAAACAAATAAAACAGTTTTAGGAAGCAACAAACTTAAAAATGACTTAATATTATGAATAATGTACTCACTATTGTTTAAACTATGCAATTTGTAAAAAAAAATCGTAAGAATTTTATTCTCGCATTTATAGTTTCTGTTTTTAATTCATTTTATATAGAAACAAATCACAAATAAACGAATTATGAATTTTAACTTTTTTAATTATCTAAGCAGATTATGTTTTCATCAGTATTAATAAACTGCAGCGTTTAGTTCCCGAGAAATAAGGAGATATATCGCTTTAAGAAACCTATGTCAGTATAGGCGATTTTCCTCTATATACATCTCTTTCATGCGTGAAAATTCGAATTGATTCTTAAATGATGTAGTCAATGCATTTTTATAATAGAAGCCGCATTTCTTTACAATCAAATTTTGCAACACTGAAGATATTACATGTGTAGTCCTGTAGCTTTAATTGCATATTTTTGTATAAGTTAAAGTTTAATCTAAAATAGAGTATTTATTAATATAAAATAGAGTACATGTATTATTACTACATCATATAATAAATTTGTATTGAATGTGTGATCTTCAGATATATTTTTACACTAAATACACAGAATACACTGAATTCTGTACCTAATGGTTTATTTTATGATTTAATTAAACATCTGTTTTAAACAAATACGTAATACCTAATTTAATAAATTATTTGTTAAAATGTCAATACATAAAGCATACTGTAAAATAATATGTAAAATATAATTGCAAAATCTTTGAATGATCAACATAGAAAAAATTACATATAAGACTATTATTTGTGGTATTGGATTTCAATCATTAGGCAAACTGAAAATGAGACCATATAATCGTAGAAAGAAAGAAATTTCAAAAATTTTGTTCCATACATACTTTTTATAAACATGTCCTTAAATATTCTTTAAGCATTCAAATGTCTTACAACAAGTGCATACGTTAAAAACAGTTACGATTAGAAAATCTAAAGCGGGTGGGGGGGGCGAGGCATTATATCAATCGAAAAAGGTACAATCATAACACACATGCGTCGCTACATCAACGCGTCTCAGAATAATCATTGGGATTTTTAAATCTTTTTCTATCGATAAAAATCTTTTCCTGAGCCTAGCCGCAACAAGTTTTCTTCA
Organism: Aphaenogaster floridana; assembly: GCA_003063835.1. Taxonomy (NCBI): domain Eukaryota; kingdom Metazoa; phylum Arthropoda; class Insecta; order Hymenoptera; family Formicidae; genus Aphaenogaster; species Aphaenogaster floridana. The sequence continues at coordinate 40,216 of NJRP01000135.1, read as the reverse complement.
AGGTGTCACATGCATACAACTTGCCAAACAGATCGACTTAAAAAATTCTTTCCACATGCGCGAATATCGGTTCCTCAAAAGTCAATACGAAATCTCTTGAGAGAGAATCGTTTAAGCCAACAAAATCCCTACAAAATCCCAAGACGCGTTACGAAACTCATCGCGCAAATCAGAGACGAGCAGGTCACAGCAATCTCTCAAATTCCAATCGCAAAACGATCTCCGTGCTGATGTCCTTGAACGATACCGTGTGGCTGGATGCCGTTCCCGCTGACTTTGATCTTGGAAAGATCCGCGTCCGGAACTACGATGGCCTGGAAGGGCGAGCCTGGCACGTGCTGCTCGTTGAAGGTGATGTTGATGCCGTAATCGCCGGCCTCGGTGGGCAGGTAGGCGACGGAGCAGGTGCCGTCGCCGTTGTCCCTACAATTGATCGCGGCCTCGCAGGGGCCCTCGACGGTCACGCCGAGGCCACCCTGGCCAGCTCCCCGCGTGTCGATCACGAACTCGGCCGGTTTGTTCACCACGCCGTGAGAGAGACCGGGTCCCGAGGCGCGCACCTTGCCCGGATCGGAGCCGTGGACGCAGGTCAGTCGGTACGGCTGACTCGAGATCGGTTCGCCGCCGAAGCTGATGCCCAGGAGATACTCGCCCAGCTCGGTGGGCGTAAAGTTGACCAGATAGCCCTCGTGGGTCGGCACCACGTGCGCCTTGACGCGATTGCCGGACGGGGCCGTGATCGCCACCTGGAAGTCCGCCGCCCTGCCCGCCTCCTGCGTTATCACGCGGAACTGCTGCAGGCTGTTCACCGGGGCCGCTGCGAGGACGTTTGCGGGTTCTCGTGGTGAGCCGCGATGCGTCTTTCGCTTGTGCTTGCGCGAACGGGACGACGGCCCGCGAGCGGCGAACGAACGTCGCGCCGATTTGCTAGTGGAATCATAGTCGATGCTCGTCGAACAGAGGATCGACGATTGTAGGGATCCAGTAAGGATGACCGAACGTACAAGCGTGATCGAGAGATTCGAACGATTAATTGTAATTGCAATTTACGGCCAACACTCACCAGCAAGTATGGCCGGACGTTCGTCGCGCAAAGTTTACCATAACGGTTAGATCGCAAATACTGGATATGCATCGAATTGTGAGAGAAAGCCACTTGCTACATACATAAGCCCACAATGCGTGTATAAATTAGGCAGAGCGTATTCCAAATAGGGGAGGATCTCCCGCGGTTACGAAACATTGGTAACGCGTCTCAGCTAAAAGTGCATTCGCTTACAACAAATATATTATTCAGCGTGCAGAAAGAATTATTTATTTCTACAGAAATGTATATTGATTTCTCGAATCGCATTGCTATTTGCTTCGAATTTTATCGTGACGCGTTCAATACGGCGTTCAATGCGACGGAGCTGTTGCCTTTCCTCGCGGGGCTCCAGGTAAAGTTACGTGAAAGACGCAACGCGCGGAGCAAGGAAATGCAATATTTTTAGACGAAATGCGAAACTGTGTGCGTGTCAACTATGAGAAATTCGCGAGCGCCGCTATAAATAAATCATCGGTTCGCGCTCCAGCAAAACGTCTAAAGAGGAGACCTTGGCAACGCGTATTTCGAAAATCTAGGCTAGATACACGCATCATGGTAGCGTCTGGAAAGGTCCCCGAAAAGAATATCGGCCATACGCTATGAGACGAGAATTATCTTCTCAATAACCGCTGGAAAGGGTGCGATTTATTTTCGAACTAATGCACTACCAGTGCACCTACCTAAGCGCAAGATCTTACTTCACACAACCATGAAATTAATTGCACCCATTAATCCTTCTCTAATCATGTTTAACGAGTTACCAAATTAAAATGTAATAAACATAAAATTTTTATCACAGGAGAATCATTTCACTCAAACCAGATGCAGTATAACGATAGATAAATGCCAATTTCTTGTTAATAGCCTACATTATAATATATAGGTATAATATTAATTATTAAGTTTATTTATAATTTAATTTATTTATAAATTCGCGCGCATTCTAATAATTAAAAGAAATAAAATAATTTATTTATATATTATAAAAATTATAATAATAATAAAAGGCTATTAGTCGATCAAAACGCCATCAAGTTTGTAATTTTGAACGACACGATATTACGCCAAAGAGTATTCAACTATAATTTCGTGAAACAAAACTGTGTATATCTTGATTCGAGCGATATCTACGATTAGTATAACACATTTATCAAGTGTGATTAAATCTGATTTTAAATAAACCGATAGCGTACGGTATCGAAATATTAGGCAACACTTAAAGAATTTTCGGTGATTGTACTCACTTGGTTCCAGACCGTCCACTTTAACCTTGGACACATCCACGTGAGGCTGAACGTTGACCTTAATGGGGCACTGGGGTACCTTCAGACCGCCATAATTGAGATTCACCGTATAGTTTCCTGGTTGAGGAGGCATGTAGTCCACGACATATGTGCCATTCTCGTTATCCGTTAGCGAAATTGGAAGTTCCCGGCCTTCGGGGTTCAGCAGTTTAACGTCCAATTTACCGGGGCCAGCTTCGCGACAGTCTACGTTGAAATGTGTGGGAATGTTCGATTTCACACCTTTTTCGAGACCGGGACCGAAGGCGGAGACCAGGGCGGGATTCAAAGGCGAGGCTATTTTAACCCTGTATGGAGATTTCTTCGTGGCCACTCCGCCATAGTTCACCTGAAAGAAGATATCTTTCAGAAATCGAATTAAATTGACACTTCGATCACGCTTTCGCTGAGTAATTTCTAATAACGTTTCATGCAACTATCTATTTTAATTTGGATGAAATCAATGTTATCTTGCTAAAAAGTTTTATGTTGATTACTTTAATTTTTTTTGGCTCGACAATAGCATATTCCAAAGAGTCATACAAACAATGAACAACGAAAATTTAATATAAGGTTTTTGAAACTAATATTCTGATTATACCATCACAACATGCTGGGAACTAGATGTAGGTGTATAAAGCGCTAGGACAGTGCCGTTTCGAGCGTTGGCTAATCTCAGCGGAACTTCTGTTCCAAGAGCATCCTGGATGTCGATTTCCAGAGCCGCCTGACCGGCTTCTTTCGCATCCACTGTAAACTGCGTTGGTTCGTCTTTGGCAACACCTTCTGGTTGAATACCTGGTCCATAAACTTCAACCTACAAAACATGTTCGATATACTTTCACCGTCCGAATCAATAAAAACAGTATATTATTATCAATTTGATTAGTATTAAATTTATTGGATGTAAAATTGTTGTAAGATATCTTAGAATATAAGCAAAAGAAGATATGCGATGTAATAATATATAAATAAAATTTATATATGTGTATGTATATATATACAGGGTTGAAAAAGTTACTTTTGAAAAGTAACTCGTTACCGTTACTCGTTAACCCATTGGAAAAAGTAATTTGTTACCGTTATTGTTATTCGAACAGTAATGGATCGTTACAATTTTCGTTACATTTTTACCAAATTTTGATGATTTTTTTTTAGAGTGACACCCAATTACCTACGTCGCTAATTAACTAGATCAAAACCTATTGTTGTAATTAATCACAATATGATTAAACGTAATGCTCCTATTTTTTAAAACTTACTTGTGTCTGTTCTATACATATATATTATACATGTGCAAAGTAATGATAAAAGTAACGATTATATTCGTTACCCAAAAAATGTATATAACTGCGTTACCGTTTCTAATAAAAAATTATAAGGTCGTTATTAAAAAAAGTAATTGTAACGATAACGACGTTACAAGTAACGCGTTACTTCCCAACTCTGTAGTTATATATCCATACATATGTATATATATATATATATATATATTAAAATTTACACACACGCACATGCACACACAGAGGATATCCCACTTTAATGGAAACAGCTGCATATCTCCTAAACTTGAGGTCGTACAAAAAAATGTTTTAGATAAAAACTTTAAGAAGATGTATGATGATGCTATTGAATTGATGTTGGATACCCGTTCCAAGTTTATCGCCATTTTTTTACATAATATGATTTTTCTAGTTATTCTATATGTACAACATATAAGTATTAAGATAAAACTGTCAAAAAATCAGTAGTTTACGAGATATTTTATACTTTATAGCATATTTTGATATAAAATGTAAAATATCTCGTAAATTTGCTTTTTGATTAACGTCTTAATATTTTTATGCAGAATATTGAGATAAATCAATTGATGTAAAGAAAATACATAGTTGCTTTTCAAAAAAATATTTGTAATATGCAATTGCACATCTTTTAAAAGTATTAAGGTTATCAAATCAAATAGTTTACAAGATATTTTATATTTCATGTCAAAATATGCTAGAATAAAATATTAAATATTTCGTAAACTATTGATTTTTTCATAATTTCATCTTAATACTTTTATATGTAGAATAACTAGAGGGCTCATATTATGTAAAAAAAATTATATGATTCTATTTACAAAAATGGCGGTGACCTTCATGTAATTTTCAAACAGCTATTCAAAGTTAAACCAATAGCATCGTTCCCTCTTAAACTCTAAAACTTTTATCTGAGATATTTTTTGTATGACATCAAGTTTAAAGCGGTGTCTACAATAAAATTTAAGTAAGACTTAAGCATATCGACCAATCACAGTCGAGCATTCTAAAAGTAAAACCGCAATTTTGATTGTGATTGATCGATTTCTTAAGCCTTGTGACTTAAAATCTCATTGTAGATACCGCTTAAGAGATACAGTGGCGTGCAAAAGTCTCCGGCCAGATGGATTTTTCACGTTTTCTTTCAAAAGCGAAGACCAAAGGAATTTTGATTAGTAAATACATATCCAGTAATAAATAATGTTCATTTCTTATATTAATTTTTTAAATGATATACTCTTATATACAATACTAGTAAAAATTTCTTTGGTCTTCGCTTTTGAAAGAAAACATAAAAAATCCATCTGGCCGGAGACTTTTACACGCTACTGTATGTAACTGTTTCCATTAAAATGAGACATTCTGTATATTCTATAAATGCAGATTATACAAAAGAGAGAAGAGTTAATAATAAAATAAAGACTCGAATTTACCTTCTCCGGATCAAAGTCGGTCTTTGACGAGATAGTCGCGATATAGGGCGATTTAGGGATGTCCTCGTTATCGCAGAGGATATGGACCGCGTACTGGCCCGGTGCGGTGGGCAGGTAAGAAACATCGGCGGTTCCATCGCCATTATCGTTACATTCTATCTTCGCTTTGGATGGACCTTCGATGGAGAAACCAAGGGCACCGGTCTCACCGTTTGTGTCCACTGTAAATTTCGCTGGATAGCCAACGACACCGGTGTGCAGACCTGGTCCAAAAGCCCTGATGTTGGATTCCTTGTGAGGACCCACATTGACCTCGAAGGGCGACTTGGGAATCTCTTTGCCGCCATATGTGATCATTACTACATGACGCCCTTCCTTAACCGGCGTGTAGTGGCATTTGTAAGTCGCAGCATCAGTTTTGGACATTCTAGAGCAATTTAATGCAACGTCGTTATCAATAAATAATTAAATTAAAGCAAAACATCGCGCACACAAGATATTTTGGCATTTACACCATTTCATATTTTTTTCTTCTCTTTTTCAAATTTAAACGGACATAATTTTCATAATTATATTCATAATTCTTGCATTGACAATTGAGTCTCTCTTTTATTCATATTTAAAAAGTTGAAAATAATAAAATATAAAAATAACAAATGCGACAAAAAATAAAATTCTAAAGGTAACAAAATATTCTTCAGCGAGAGTTTGTAAACTTAAACAGCAAAGACTTACTGCACTGGTCGATTGACGCCTCCCGGACCGATTACGCGAATGTCCGGTACACCCTCACCAGCGTCCTTAGTAAGGACGACGAAGTCGGCGATGTCCATGACACGAACGCCGGTAGACAACAACCCTCGTCCGTACGCTCTGCATTTCTTCGCGTCGGAAACCGGCGCGATGTTGACGCCGATGGGACTTCCGGGTATGGGTTTGCCGGCAAAAAAAATATTGACGGAATGTAGACCCGTCACCGGTGATACGTACTCGCATCTCCAGACGTCTGGCGAGGTCTGGCGTAGCTTTGCCGGCACCGCGGTTTTGCTGCCCTGCAGTAAAATTAAATATGAAAATATTTTAATAATAAGATTTATTATAATGATGATTCATCTGTTATATTTAGTCATGACCTGTACTTATGACATCGAGGTTTTTTTACCTGCGGATCCAAGATAATGACTTCCGGTACACCGCGACCGGCGTCCTTCGTAAAGATATCAAAGAAAGTAGGTCTGTTCACGACGACTCCTTCCGGTTGCAGACCCGGTCCGCTCGCCGTGACTTTGTTCGGATCACCAGCATGCCCCTCAACATTAACGGTGTACGGACTCTTCGGAATCTCCCTGCTGGCGAAGAGCACCTTCACCTTATGCGGACCTTCCGTCTTTGGAGTGTACGACACCGAGTACGTCAGGTTTCTGTCCTTGTTGAATCTGATATCAACCTTGAAAACGCAATCGAGCCGGAGCCATCAGGATATGACACAAGGAGTAAGGACGCCGTTCGTTCAACTTGCTGTATATTGTGAACGCTCGTACATTCAGATAATACGTAATAGTCACGCGACTCATAAATAGCCATTGCATCACATGTGTCCACCTCCTGTGGCATAATTATCCCGATTACGATAAACATCTTCCGACTTCCGGCGTTGCGCTCGACAATAGACGCCGTTCGCACATATCTATTTAATATTAAAACGGTATATGGGTTTTTCCATTTGATTTGCACGAAATTTTGAAATTCTGATTCATTTTTACTAAATTAAAAGATTGTTCTTTTTCTCAACAACAATCTATTACAACTTTTGATCTTGGCTATACACATCTTAGTAATGAAATAAATTAAAATAATGAAGATAAAGTGCCTAATTAGAATAAACCAAAAAGATTGGTCATTGTTAATAGATTTATTAGCAACTCTTCTAATTACTATAAATATAATTTCATATAATTCTGCATAAGTTTAATTACTTACAAAAGAAATTATCATCTCGGACGCATCAAAGGAATGTAAAAAACTATTTCCTATCTTTAGAAACATTTGAAACGTAAAAAACTATATTTCCAATCTTTGGAAACGGTTGGAACATGAAAAACTCCCAATCTTTGGAAACATTTAGAATGTAAAAAATTATTCCAAATCTTTAGAAACAATTTGCATTAATACTAATCTTTTAAGACAGTATATTCGAATATGTTATATTTAAATACGTGATCGAACACTATCTTTGATAGGCACAAAGATCCTTACCGGTATCTTGTTCCCTTTGGGATCATCGACGATGACATCAACGTTACCCTTGCCAGCGGAAAAGGTTTCCACAGTGAAATTGGCAGGTGCACCGACGATCGGACCGGTTGGTTCTATACCGGGACCATAAGCGCGCACTCTGCGTAAGAAAACACCGTGAGAAAAGGTAGTTTGCCAGCCAGCGGCCGCGACATTGTTACATCAATACGTTAAGTAAATCCATTTGCCAGACGGTTACAAGCATTGCTTTGTGCTACGATGATTGCGCGATTTGCGTCGTTCTTTTCAAAAACAAATTTGCAAGCGCGCGACGTTCTGCAGACTTGCGGCCACTCACTAGCCAGTTAGTTCAATTCAGCCTTCCGTAAAACTTTCACGTATACACGTACTGAGAGATTAATTAATGGTATTACTTTGAGAACAGAAAAATCTATCTATCCGCAAAACTTGGAAAAGTGTAGAATTATTGTCAGTACCAGCTAATCAAACTTTCGCTCGTTTTCTCTTCAGAAAATTTGCAAATCGTGTATTCGCTAGCCGCGCACTACGCAGTTTATTTACTCTATCAAGCGTTTACGTACATGTATGTACAAAGGAATGATTAGGAGTGTTGAGTTAAGAGGTAGATCTCATCAAGGCGGCGGACATTAATTGCGCAAAAACCGTTATACGTCACAATACATGATCATTGCGCGACTTACCGCGGCGGTGGGATGCTGCGACCGAGAAATGAAATAAATTGATTAATTAATCACAGTCACCATACCAGAGATCTACACGCGCACTTCGTCTTTCATATTTCTACCGAATACCGTACGCCGAAACGGAAAAAATGGCCATTTACAATTATTTCACATTACACTCGGACGATCAAAATTATAATAAACAGCACATCTCTGAAAATAATTATGTAGGACATTTAAGCATCATGATAATTAAGCTGCAAAAAGTTTTAACATTCTAGCAACCAGCTTGAGTGTCCTATATAATTATTTTCAAATCTGTATCTAGCTAAACTTTCAGATACTTGAGCAAAACTGTTCTTTCCGTATATCATTTCTTATTGGCGATATAGTTTTAGGAACCGAAAATTATATAAAATATTTAAAATTAAAAAAATTGTTTGCAATAAATAACAAAAGTAAATACATAATATGAAACACGTGATAACGCTTTAAAATTAAAAGATGCAAACGATTCTTATTACTACCTGTTTGGATTTGTGCGGGAACGCAGAGGTGCACCTGATTTTAATTTTGCACTGGGATATTGCGACAGGTACGTCATCATCGACATCTCGTCGATATTTGGGTTCACCATCTCTTCGGGTTTAATGAGCTGCAACGAGAATGACGCAATTCGTAAAGCGCTCCTTAGCCATGAAATAAAAAATTAATTTATCGGTACTTATATATATGTACATATATATATCTCCTAGCTTTTCTGTTAAATGTTAACTAATTAGCCCTTTCCACAGATAATCTTCAGATTAAAATATGTGATCCATCAAATTAATACTTTCGCTACGGTATGCTTGAGACAAGAAGTGCTGTGTCGAGACAAGACAGTTACTATTTAATGGTGCCACACGAAACGCTGTACCGCTATGTAATAAATTATATACATCACTTTTAGAGAGCATATATACACACTGAGAAAAAAAAATTTGTTGAAAGAACAAAATATTTAGTCCGATACGTTCAACTAAAACATCAGTTGGTTTAACTGAACATTAGTTGAATTAACTAATTCTTGATTAAAAAATTTTGATGGTTGACATGAATGAACTGTACCTTTTTTAATTCAACTAATGTTCAGTTAAATCAACTAATGTTTTTAGTTGAACGTATCGGACTAAATATTTTGTTTTTTCAACAAATTTTTTTTCTCAGTGCATATATACGCCCTTTATAACAAAATGGTTAAATTAAATTTATTATTAAATTTATTAACATCTTAAAAAGTTAATGTACACATAATTAGCAAAGTCAACGTGAAATCAACATAAGTGTGATCGACGAAATCTTCCTTTTTTCGAATAAAGTTTAAAATCGAATAAATTATATAATATTGCAAATACCTGAGGAATATTGAGCCAGTCGTCAGCGAGACCCATCGCTTCGGACGCGTTCTGAATCGCATCTTTCGGGTTCCAATCCTGCCAATCCGGGCAAAGGCCAGGTGCGACCGCGTCAACAAGCGCACCTACTGCGCGACCATCGTTCCAATCGGAAGTGAAGTTCGTGATCGGCAGATCCGGCACCTTCGACTGGATCCAGTGCATCAGCCTTTGCTTCGGGGTAGCGCCCTTATCTTCCCCGTCATCGCCTTCCCACATGGGCATAGAGATCGAATAGTGCAAGATCAGGGTCCATATTAAACCGAGGATCAACTTCAGTTTACAGTCTACGATGTCTGAAGAGTCTGCGACATTAAGAGAAAAAGTAGATTAATTTTTTGCATAAGCAGGCTTTTTCTCAACTAAACTGAGAAAAAAATTTTTGTTAAAAAACTAAAATATTTAGGATAATACGTTCAATTAAAATATTAGTTGATTTAACTGAACATTAGTTGAATTTAAAAGGTTATAGTTTATTCATGTCAACCATCAACATTTTTTAATCAAGAATTAGTTAATTCAACTAATGTTCAGTTAAACCAACTAATGTTTTAGTTGAACGTATCGGACTAAATATTTTAGTTTTTCAACAAATTTTTTTTCTCAGTGTATATACTCTGTTATTGGATAAATAACCAGGATTTGTTTACTCAAATCATAAAAACAAATTCCCTAAGAATTCCCGATTTGCCATATATTTTTTATTAAAAATTTCAGGTAAAATTATATACAGAATTTTTAATGCAATTTGATTGCATTAAAATGAATTTTATTATATGCCCTTTTTAATGTTTCTTCTTCTTATAGTCTTCCACGAAACTATCTATCCTTTTCTATAATTAGAGCCGCGAAACCTATAATATATGGAAGACTCACTATATAGTATAGTAACAGTGAATTCTTTTCTGTATTGCCTTCTACTATTACCCTCATTTTTTAAATAAAAACTCGCGAATCATACAAGAATGTACGTGAATATACGCGCATATGTGTGCCAAATTTATTGTTAACCAATTGTCGATATTCTGTATTATAAAAAAAAATTAAAGAAACAATTTTTTCAGAAAGAAACAAAATTTAAATTTAAAAATAAAATTTCAAAAATTTTCCTATGTGAGTGCTAATAAAATTCCATGAAAATTCCTTGAGTTTCAAAGTAAAAAAAGAAATCTCTTGAAAATTCCAGATTTTCCAGGTTTTTCCAAGTAAACACCCTGATAACAGAGGATAGGATAGATAACATTGGCTGTAATTCAAGAGTGTTAAGTTTATAAATGTTTCTCCTTACGTTTTCGGATTAGTATGGATTAACGAGATATTGTTATTCACGAGAGATTAAATTTTACTATTATTAAGAATTTCTTATTATTTTGATATTGCGAAATAAATTTATATAGGGAGAATTCTTATTTTAAAGTGGTATCATTTCAAATCTAAATACACGCGGTTTGAGTAATAATTTATAAAAATACCACTGCCTCGACATTTATTATTCATGAGTGAGTAACTTCCTTTCTTTCGCAAAGAGATTTCATTGAGTTTTCCTTCCTGTTGCGTAAAAGTCTTATTATTCATCCGTAGATCGATCACCGCTTAATTATTTGACATGAGTAAGATCGAGTGGGCGTTATTAGAGAAATATTTCGCCACGATGCATTTATGGAATCGAGACGATGCGTTCTTTCACAATGCACGTCTCGAAGCGACGCTAACGAAAAAGCGCATTGCGTGTTTGCGCAACGAAAGTGCTAATAGATATCCTCGATGCAGTGATTCACATGTTGAGCAATCGCCAAATGATCGTGAATACCTGTAGAATCTGAATTTTATACAAGGTGATTCAAAAGGTTACTGCCAAACTTAACGAGCGTATAGAGGGGTCAAAATAGAACAACTTTCGATTAGGAACCTATATTCTCCAAAGTAATTCTGAGTCAGCACATGCCTTTGAATATATGGGGGAGGGGGAACTCGAATAATATACCAATGAAATAATCATAAATTGCTACTCTTCCACTAGCTTTATTTTGTTTTTATTAAGGTTTTGTTACATTAACTTACAAACTTGCTGCATGTGACATGGTCCGTAAGATACCTGGGATATTTGAGAGAGTCTGCCAGAGTTTTGTTCGACAATGCAAATTTGCATTGAATGTAGACGTCACCAATTCGAACACCTTTTTGTAAATTCAGTTTGTAATGTAATCCTTAACAAAACCTTAATAAAAACAAAATAAAGCTAGTAGAAGAGTAGCAAATTACGATTATTTCATTGGTATATTATCCGAGTTCCCATACATTCAAAGGCCTGTACTGACTCAGGATTACTTCGAAGAACATAAGTTCCTAATCAAAAGTTGTTCTATTTTGACTCTAAATGTTCATTATAATAAGTTTGGCAGTAATCTTTTAAATCACCCTGTATAGAATAGTATCAATTATGGTTGGCAAATTTCTACCAAAGTTGTGTTTATCAGAGTAAAAAATTAAAATCAAAACACATTATAACATGTATTATTAAAATGCGGAAACGCGGAAGTAACGAGTCAAAGTGTACAATTTAATTTCTTCGAAAAGTCATCTTTAACATAAAGATCTTTCTTACTAATCTTGAGAGAGAACTAATACCTGCTTTCAGTTGAAGTAACCAACTCGTAAATAAATCGGAAGCGATATTCAATCAAGTACAACAGAAGCATGACAAGTGCATGTCTTTCTTAATGTGAGATACAGACAGTGGAAAGTTTTAGCCTGTCGATTGTGTGATAAAAATCTGTAGGATTAATCAGCATAATAATAATTTAAAGATTATAGCCAATGACATCTTTTTATTGCATAACTTTTACGTAATGCGTCGATAATTCAAGAATGCGTGTTTCCGCGCGTAACAGCTGCTAGATCTTCGGCGCGTCACCCCCTCGACATACCCTCCGCGAGAGTAAAAAGGAATTCTCGCGTCGTAGATCTCTTAAGAATAACGCTAAAGATGCACTCGGTCGCGCGAATTTAGTCAGATCCGAGCCGCCGCAGCTATTTCCGTCATTCGCCGGCATTCGACATTGTCCCAGCGTCGATGAAGTTCACGTTGTTCGCGCGACGAGGAATCGCCTCGTCGCCATCGGTGACGATTCATCCGGACTATTTTCAGCAATTACCGAGAGCTAACCAAGTGATGTCAGCGAAAACGTAGTTAATGCCGTGACACGCGAGCCGGCCAAGCGCCAGCTAATTCACCCCGGTGACGCCAAGCCTCCGAGATCTCGAGCATTCGGTCTTCCACCCATCTCACAGCTCCCTCGTGACAAACAATAAACTAACGAGTGAAGACTAACATCTCTGTATCCCAAGAGTATGCCAAGAAGTAGTCTTCTAAAGTGCTTAGAGACAAAAACAATATTATTTCTTATGGTACATCTTGTACAGTGGCGTAGCCAGGGAGGGATTAGGAGGCTAAATTCCCCCCCTCCCCCGAAATTTTGGAACCAAATATGAAAATATGAAAATGAAAGCTTTAAGATTTAAAGAAAATGTCCTGAACGAATATTGTTATCTTATTTAATTAAAAAAGTTATGAGTGTTGTTCTGTGATTTTAATTTTTTAAAAATCCCCCCCGAAATATAATCCTGGCTACGCCCCTGATCTTGTACTTCTAATACTCACACGAGTCAGTACTTTTAAAACTTGATTGTTGACATACGAGAACGAGTCAAAAAATAAAGGGACATTTAAGAAATCAAACTTTTTAATTGTTCGTACAAGATTCAAATGTAGTCATTTTTCTATATAATCCCCCACTCCTACTTCTATGCATGTCCACCTTTTAATGAGCTTTTGAATTCTGTCCTGGAAGAAATTTCTCGGTCTGATGCATGACTGGACATCTTGCATCGATTCAATGACTTCTTTATTCTGGGAAAGATCCATTTATGATTCATATCATACTTAAAGTAAAATGATTAATAGTTAATAGATAGCTACTGTAAACTATTGCAAAAAATTAAGCCAAAAATGATATGGCCAGAAGCTTCAGTCAGATAAAGAAATCATTGAAGCGGTGCAAGATGTCCAGTCATGCATCAGACCGAGAAATTTCTTGCAGGATGGAATTCAAAACTCATTAAAAGGTGGACTAAGTGCATAGAAGCAGAGAAGGATTATATAGAAGAATGACCTACATTTAATCTTGTATGTATAATTAAAGGGTTTGTAAAATTAAAGGGTTTGATTTCTTAAATGTCCCTTTACTTTTTGACTTGCCTTTGTATTTTGATGACGTTAGGTTTACATTTGCAATGCATAAAGAAAGAACAATGCGCGCTTTCGTACCTTGTAATGCTACCCGCGCGATGACGTGAGCATGCATGAAAAAAACAAGAACGAAATGCAAGATGCTGTCCTTTTGTTTGAGCACTCGAAATGGATACCCATTGTCGAGCCTCTCCTTCGAGTCGAACTTTACTCGACTGCAATGCAGAAATGCATTCGTATGCTTACGGACGAGCTGTAGAGAAAGTTTCCAGTACGCATATGATGCAAAATTTTACCTAATTTGATAAGATTACATAATCCAATAATTAAAATGTTAAAATGTTATTTTATATTTGAAGATATAATTAATTTTATATTAATTTATTGAATTTTCTCTAATTAAGAAATAGGGATTACTTAACATAACTTGAAGATTGACTTTTAAATATTTATACCTGTGCAAATCTTGTAATTTTAGTCAATTGACTTTTGATTTTGACAATATGCAAGACACAAAAATTCTAAAAATTTCTTAACGGAATACCAATAAAATTAGCGGGATGTACATATGAGAATTACTTTTCTGTACATTTTTTATGCATTGCTTTTCCACGAGCAATAATTCACTTGTCATCGACGCATCTTAATGAGTAATAAAGCCAGAGAAGCCAATTGCATTCCTCTTGGTACTAGGTAATGGACATGTTTGCACGGTTTCAATGCTATAGATGCTATAGATCTTCATAAGGAATGATTCGTATAGTGAGATACGATCTTTCGTACCAGTAGGTACTTGTAAACGTAATGCAAGAAACGTACACGGAGAAAATTTTATATTAAAAGTTACTATGTATGGCAGTAGCCGTGGACCATTGCTGGAATTATAAAAATTTTTACTATGTTATTATATTAATAATTATTAAACTCATTTGTGAAAACATAGTAAACATTTTTATAATTCCAGCATGGTCCACGGCTACTGCCATACATAATAATTTTTAATATAAAATTTTCTCCGTGTAGAAAATAAGTACTGCTCTTCGTATTATCTCACATTATATCAATTTATCTTATAAAATTGTCTGAGATCTGTTGTGAAATTCTGTGATTTAACAGCATCTTAATAGTAATGAAATAATGCTAACTAAACGACACGATAGTCGTTAAAACTTTAGAAATGCACCGAAAAGAGAAAGATGAGTAAATAGATAGCAATAAAAAATTCTTTAATGGGATTATGTGTCAAGATCGCATTGTGCTACTATTTTTGAAAATGTCGACAGTAAGATCGGCATTTGACTTCAATGATTTAACGCATCGAGTTTCAATGACACCCATATGTGCAAATAAGCGCAACAGGTGAATCCTCTTTAAGAAAAGACATTGCTGTAAATAGGAATCCCAGTGTTAATAGAATGAATAGCCAGCCAGATATTCTACTTTCTCAAGATATAAAGTAACACTTGTCATATGAATATTTGCTATACTATAGTTACACAGTCTTGCATTACGCAATTAATAGCACAATGTTCCTCTATATCAAAAAATGTATATTATAAAGAGAGAAGTCATATCGCAATTGACTAATGGTTATTTTGCAATATTTTACAACGTGTGTGTGTTTCACAATTCATAAATAAAAAAATTTCACAATTCGAATCAATAAAAAAATAATTCAAAAATCAAGCGAGTATATATGGACAGTTACCAGAGATTTTAAATTCTATATCGTTCGCAGAACGGCAGTAAAAATTTATTTCCTCGTCGCATTAACGAGGCGACTGTTCGAGCGCTCGTCGTGAGCTTCAAAGTTGAATTCGGTGACGTAATGAATATACAGTCTAGGCCCCATCATAAATATACAACATCGGCGCGAAATCCTAAAATCTTCCAATAGGAACCAAAGGATTGTAGGTTCCGAGAACTCGAGGATCGCTCTTAAAAAAAAAACGATCAGAATTTGCGGGTCCAGAAACGGACCACCTTTATTACTCTTTCATCTGGCCGACAGTCGGAGTGATCTATTCTAGGATCCAGAATCTTTGTTATGTCAAACGAAACTCCCAAACGGATTCTTCGTGAGCGCCGTTTCCGGCGGTGCTTGGATTAGAGAAGAGGAATGAGTAGAGGAGGACGCGAATCAGGATAAAACGTACAAACTTCGCCATCCCCGAATTTTAAAGCAATACCGAAGATGTAGAAACAAGAGAGACGAATAGAAAAAATTGGATCGTAAATTGTAGAAGAAGTGCATGTCGCAAAAGAGAAAAGCGATGGAAATCGAAACTGCAATCAATTCAATTATCTCGGCACACTTGGAGCCATTACAGATAATTTCGTTATTCGCAATTAAATGGAGAGCCACACGGCATTGACTTTTCCTTTATATTAAAGGTACGTGCAATATTATAAATAGCTCGACACACACCGTCGTTGAGTCACTCGTTATTCTAATGCTATTAAAACACTGGGCCGAGTATCGCACATACACTTGTCCATGCGTGACGTTTTCAACGACACGTCTTCCACGGCGAGTTTAGACGGTGACGTCACTGATCCTCGAGAGATTACCTCACTGAGCAGAGGATGCCTGGTCAGACCTCCACTAAAGAGATCTTCTCTTTTCGATCGTCAAGGTGCGCGAACGACGTCTGTTAACTGCATCTCGAATGCGAATTTATAACGCTCCTCGAAATATAATTCCAGTACATTCACTTTCGTTTGTTTTAATTTTTTATATTAAGTAATAATTTGTATTTGCACAATATGATTTTATATTATAATTAATAATAAATTATAATTATAATAAATAATATGTAATATCATTATTCTCTCTCTCTCTCTCTCTCTCTCTCTCATTTGATTTACATCAAATAGTCGGAAAATACTTTAATCAAATATTTTCGTTTAGCTCGCAGCTGAAATATAAAATTTGCAATTTGTTGTATAGTTGTGGAAAACGTTATACAATTTTCAATGCTCGTTAAAATAAAAAAGACAGGCGAAGAAAACTGACACATAACTCAGGACTTAGAATATTTATCTTGCGAGGTATTTTTCATAGGTACGTGAAAATGTGGCATGCAAACACATTTCGGCAATCGTCGGAAATCCGAGTTGACGCGTGCGGAGATATACTCTCGCGCGATTACGTGTGGAGAACAGTCGTTTAATGTCAAGGTTGCGTTTGAGAGTGAAAGTAACCGCTCCCAATACACTCGCCGCAAATACACGCGCGGAAATACTGTAATTACTTAAACAGCATCATCGCGTTTCTTCATGATTTCCCCCGAGTTATGTCACATAAAAAATTTTCGACAAGAAGCAGCTCTTTTAACACGCTATTCGTCAAAGGTGAAGGACGCATGGAGAACACTTTACGAGTCTTTTAATAATTGTATATATAAATTTTTTTTTATTCACCATCAGCGCAAATTTTATATAGGTTCATAATATATTTTGCTCATTTTAAAGAAATCTAAATCCCGATCGAAATAATGACATTGTATTTCCTATTAATTAATTCATAAATAATTAAATTTTAAACTTTTCTTTTTCTCATGATTTATTAAATAAATCTTGCATTGCTAGAAATTATTCTCGTAGCACAAAATCACATTTTTCTGTCCACAAAATTTTTCGGAAACTCTCTTTCGCATAAACGTTCAGTAAATCTTTTATGTAAAAACTGTTGAAATATTAATACGCATTAACAATATCGTCACATTAATGTTCCAGAGAGGTAGCTCGCAAGAAAATAGAATCGAAAAAATGTTGAGAATTATTTCCGCTCGACGACAGAGATGCGTATTTGATCAGCAGTAGAGAAAAGAGAGGGACGAGAATCACACGGGGCGGTCACGTAATAAATGCGAAGAAAGAGGTACCAAGGCGAGTTTGACCTTCACCCGATCTACATGGTCCCCGCCCACTTTCCTTCTTTTGCTCCTTGGTGAGCCTCGCGGGACATGTCCCGAGCCTGCTTCACGGTGCCCCTCGCGTAATAGCGCGAGCGTGGCTTCCGCTGATATTCGATAACCGGGCGGCTTTAATGCCACAGTCCTGCGATTACGTCTTGACCGAGATTGCGACGGCCGAACATCAGGCACATTAGCCTCCTGATTGGCGATGCAAACTTTTTGCAAACTCTCGAGTACCGCGAGCGAGAAAACTCACCATGCATGCGCTTAACGTCCGGGTTCCATTACTGCAAGATGAGAATTGAAGAAATGAATGAACCATTTAAGAGCCGATCAATTTCATTTTTTGCTTTCGTCTTTTGGAGGTTTTTATCATGTGATACAGTTTTATTTTTTTAAATGGAATTAAATGGTTCTTTTACATAATGATCTCTCCAGTTATTCTGCATAGAAAAGTTCAAGATGAAATTATAAAAAAATCAATAACTTATGAGATGTTCTATATTAGATAGATATTCTACTTTTTTCTGACATATTTTGATATGAAAAATAAAATATCTCATTATTCATTTTTTGATAAAAAAACTTAATAATTTTATGCACAGAATAATGAAATGAATCAATTAGTGTAAACAAAACACATAGTTGCTTTTAAAAGTAACTATGCAATTTGCAATATGCAATTACATATTTTTTTAAAGTAATTAAAAATTCAAGAAGTGAGAGTAAAAATTTTTATTTTTGACCTTAATACTTTTATATGCCAAATAACTAAAGAAATTGTATTATGTAAAAAAATCATGATTTTATTTTTAAAAATTAAGATGATCTTCAAATCTTTGAAACGCCCGCACTTATAAAAAATATACATATTATGTAATGATTCTCTCGTAACCATGCAACTTTTGTATGTAACAATTTTTCATACAATGAACTGTTTACGAATAATTTAAGGTGGTCAAGTTACGTGACTCATTCTGCATATATGTATATGTGAGAATTCAAAAATTTTCCAGCGCCATATTAACTTTTTAATTAATTAATGAAAAAAAATTAATAAAAAGTTTTAATCATTTATATATCAAGGCCATTAGCATTTGTAAAAGACAATAGAGATGCCATTAATAATAATATATTTAATTTAAATAATTCAAAATAAATACGTATAAAGAGAATTCATTTGGTAAATAAATAATTATTCTGTAAAATATTATGGATAGTCTTTATTTTTAAGGCTTAGAGGCGCGTGTACTTTAGTAAATCACAAATAACTTGCATAAATATTTTTATATTTTATGTCTAAAGATTTAAATATAATGGCTTTACACACATATCCATACATTGCAAATTCATAAATGATATCTATTTTTTGTTTTCTGTCTATAGATCTGTCAAGATCGATAAGTTAGAACGATAACTAAATCAACATTTTTTCCGGATCCAATAAAAAGATTGTTTCTAAAAATCTGCACGGAAAAAACAATAAGGTTGCCACAACCACAATAATAGTAACATTTGGTACAGCCACGTCCTGTGGTTGTCACATTCACATTGTTTTTTGTAGTGCATCTATATATGTTTGTCTTAACATTCACTATGTTTGTCTCAACATTCACTATGTTTGCTGTACCAAATGCATATAGTTGCCTTCACATCAATGTGAATGTGACAACCACAGGACGTGGATGTACCAAATGTTACTATTATTGTGGTTATGGCAACCTTATCGTTTTTTCCGTGTGTGTTTATGAAACATGCCTGTGCATTTAGGTTTCACATATATTTATCGGCACGTTTTACTTTTGCGATATGACAATTGCAGGTTGGAGAACAAAATGACATCATCGATAATATATTCAATTGCGTCACTACCAGTCGAATATCTTGTTCAAGGATTACAAAATTGTAATGATGCTATCGAGTAAGTAATCGTTAATCTTCGAGTGTAAATACAAGACTCCAAAATTATACGATTTTGTCGTTTCTCAAATGAGCCATTTACTAATTACTTATTTCACAATGTTCAATGCTTTATTCCCAATAAATGAGAGTTGCTTCACAACTGAAATATCGATACTATTGGTTTCTTCCTAGATTCTTCTTTGCTAACAAGTGGTTACAGATGTACACATGATCGAACTCTGATACTGCAGACCCGACAAATTATATGGATTCCGTTAAAAACTTTGAAAATCTAGTTTGCTCTCTCACAAATATTTAATATCCACTTTTAGACATTTTTTAATTCAATCTTACAAATTAGAATTTTATTAAATAAAATTTATTGAAATAAGATTTATTGACTGCTTGCATTCCTAAAACTAAAATTTACGTAACTTTCCATAGCTGACAAATAATTAGAACTTAAAGAATATCGATGCTGTGATATCCTTGTATAGAAAAAAATCCGTTCCATGTCTCTTCGAAGAAATAAACGGATAGATGCGAGAAAGCTGTCACGTGCCTTAAAGTGTCTGCATCAATTTGTTTAATTCGAAAGTTGCGTCATATTAACGAGACTTTTAACCGGATTTAAATAGACTAATGGGATTTTAAGACCGATGACGTAATGTTAGTTTGTTCACCCGCGAGAAGTACATGAACAGCATTATCCCATCACTACTCTCTGGTTTCCCGGGATAGCCCGGGCGAGCGTCATCGATCCACAACCCTCTCGCTATGCTCTACAATCGCTTTTATTTCGTCGCTCGATGCATCCGTGCTCTAAAACGGTTGATCCCGAATGTGAAAGCAGGAACACGCAAAAATATTCCGCATATTATTACATCCAGCTGCGCACCTTTCATCTAGTGATAAAGAAATATTTCGCCACGAGGTTTCGCTATATCGACAGAAAAATCTGTCGATAGATTTTTTGTTCTCTAAATATCGTGGTATTAAAAGAAATTCAAATCTATCTCTAAAGCAGCAAAATTAAATAATATCGACATATCGAGGAATCAGAGTAATTGCGTTAAACTTTTTCTCAACTTTGTAATCGCGATTAAACGTTGATCTAATATTAACTCGCGCCACGGTATCGCAAGTATTCCCTTTACGCACTATCAGTTGGATCTACACGTAAGCGAAACGCGCGATTATTCGACGACGCCTGTCGTCAAATTTTGCCGACTAATCACTCTTCATGGCTTTCGACTACATTTTTTATCGTGCAAACAAGCACATACTTGAAACTAATATTACGAATTTTGCTCAGCAGCTGTTGTGTTAATTTCAACTTATTAATAAAATTAATTTGTATTCTGTATTTATGTGATTATAGTAAGTCTCGTAATGAACAAATGATTCCATCACAATTTAATAAATTAAACAATATTGGCTTTCTCTCATATTTATATCTGTTAAAAAATTAAATTATTTCGCGAGAATGTATAATCGGAGATACCGAAGTGTTCTTTGAGATTTCTCTCAAGATCATGTATAATGCACCACCTATAGTTTGTTTTCTCCCAGAGTCAACATTTCAATTTTAAACGCCTGTTTTCCTCACACATGCGCACGCGCACACACACACGTGCACACAAACACACACATATAT
This sequence comes from Aphaenogaster floridana, assembly GCA_003063835.1. Classification (NCBI taxonomy): domain Eukaryota; kingdom Metazoa; phylum Arthropoda; class Insecta; order Hymenoptera; family Formicidae; genus Aphaenogaster; species Aphaenogaster floridana. Next base: position 19,009 of record NJRP01000135.1, on the reverse strand, counting down.
TTTTCTACTATTAAACTTACTAATTTTTTACAAATATTAAATAATTACATTTGCTTTTACATTCTTTTGTCACTTAATCTTTATAATTTAAGATTATCTTTATAACATCATTTTTTAGTTGTATTAGTTTAAATAATATGTCTCATTAGTGAAAAGCGTGACATATTATTGAATTGTAAAATAGATGACATAAATTAGCATTGATGTCCAGTTATTAACGAATCCGTCATAATAATATATATTAAAAGATTTTCTATAAATTATTATTTCATTAAATATCAATCTGCAGCGACATTCCTTATGAACAAATAATACTTGCTATGTTCTAGTGCGAGAAAAACGAATGCGACAGTATCTTCTCATAATGTTTACATCTGTAATGTATTACCTGTGTGTGTAAATAAACAGAAAATAAAATCATAACGTTTAAGTTTTAATTTTATCCCAAGTATAATTTTATTTTTAGTATCAATTCAATCAATTTTTATTAGAATTAGTTCTGTATAATTCGCTTGAATTCTTGAAAAAACTATAAATTCTTAACGTGCAAAAATCTACGGATCGATAAAACCAATCTACGCAGAATCCGTGATACGACGCAGACTCTGTTCATGTTACTCGTGGTAATCGTAACTACCACGTGGTGGTGTAACGCATCGAAGGATTCGTGTAATGTAATAACCTGAAGATCATAAAAATCGGCCATGAACCGGAAATTACTCGTTAGAATAAATTTTCGCTGAATATTACATAGGGACGTTATTGCCTAAACCGCTTCTATGAATTATTTGCTAATTGACATCAAAGGTGGATACGACACAACCTTAGCAAGTGGATATTTTCGTCGACGACAATTGTTTCATAGAATAATTACTTTACCTGAACATGGAAAATAACGTGGTAATTATTATTTTTCAAAAATTATACCTTTCTCTTTGATAAAGGGAGCAAAGTACTTACGACATTGTAATTGTCCCAATTTAAAATATATATATATTTTTTTAGAATAATGGAGGTATAACACGTTGTCACACACATTTCTTAGATTAATTATTCTTTCCATCAATAAGTATAATGTATCGGTGTTTTACCGCATTATTCACGATCAATCAATTGGATCCTTCCTAACACTACGAAGACAGGACGAATCTATTCTGCGACGCATGATCCAGCACGCAAATGCTATTACTCACCGATATTGACAATCCTGATGCCTTCGTCCTCCAAGAACTTAAGAGCAACGGATACGTTCTCCAGCTTCTGAGAGCGGAAGGTGGGTCGCTGGTTGTGTTTCGGCAGTCGCTTCTGCGAGAGCACCTCGATGAGACTCACCAGCCGGAGACCGTCGGACAGGTCGCATTCCAAGTCGCCGATGTGCTTGTTCGCCGCCTTCAACCGCTCGTTCGCCCATCTCGTGAAGGTGTTCTGTTGAATTCGCTTCCACTGTGCGTCTTCGGCCAGCTCGCGCTCGAACATCTCGTCCTCCTCCTCCTCGGCGGAGTTCTCGCACTTAACTGACTTATCATTCTCATTCATTTTATCGGCTGGTCCGCTGCTACGCTCTCACGGACGAGGGTGGTGGGGTGCGCGCCCCTGTGTTAGTGCCTAAGGATCACAGTGTTGGTAGTAGCGAGTGCTATCGGCGAGGATGAAACGTAGCTGTATTGGTGACTCGAGAAGTAGTGATGGGCACAAACTGTTGGCTTGGTATTTTAAAGAGAGCTTCGCTCCAGTGGCACGGACGCCTGCTGCTGTGTATTAGCTCAGAACTGACTTATTTGTTGATCTATTCTACCAGCTGACCTTCGAATCCACGGTGCAAATTTAATTTAGACCTTCGAATCTGTTTGAATTCTCCGGTAAATGTAACTATTGTTCAATTAAATTGTTTTGAAAACAATATGGATTTACTTAATGTTTTGAAAATTAAAATAGGTGATAGTTACAGATAATAGATCTGCTGGTTTATGTAAATATAACAATAGAAGTTTAATTGTTATATAACGTTATTAACTTTATATGTCACGAGAAACATAATTCTAATCGCTTTTAATAATTTTAGGAAATTATTTAATATTAGTTTGTACAAGTTATTAATTTAATTGTACTATAAAGAGCAATCTTAATTGAATTTTTCGATTTGCCTTGGTTCTGCAAACAGTTGCACAAAGGCAGTTGGAACATATTTCATCTACACGTTCTTATCGCTATTACTTTTCCTATCGTTATTTATTTTTCCATCTACGTGTTTATTTGATAATTCGCAACAGACGTCGATGTCACTCGGAAAAGCATCGTGTCCATCACTAGCACGTGCACGCACACCTGCGCAACCATAGGAGAAGAGGTGGACATCGGTGAACTTACCTGCACGGCCGTACGTACGTGTGCCGGCGAATCGAACGCACCTTCTTCAGTGTGGGTGCGTGCGTGCGCGCGTGTGTGGGATGCTGACACGAGATCAGCTGGAGCGATTCTGTTTCCACGCGATCTGCTGACGATCCGAGTCTGCGAGCTGCGTTCGGTAGCCGAGATCGCACTTCGGATCACTCAAGATGCGTCAGTCAAGAGGCTTTCTTTGATGACGGTTCGTCGTCTCCTTGAAGCGCCTTTTCAGGATGGTCACTCGTCCTGATTTGCAGCGACGATTCACCTGCACCGTAAAATGTCGTGATTAAAAGATTGCCGGTGATCGAATTGATCGAACGTGGAATAAGGCCCGGTTTTTCATTTTCTGGTTAACCTGTGGTTTAGGTTTAACCTGATGATAATATAAAAATTGTATTTTTCTATCTACGGTTAATCACTAAACTGATGGTTTTATAGTGGTAACTTTTAAAATTATCACTATAAAACCATCAGTTCAGTGATTAACCATAGATAGAAAAATACAATTTTTATATTATCATCAGGTTAAACCTAAACCACAAGTTAACCAGAAAGTGAAAAACCGGGCCTTATTATAGTAATAACTTTTAAAATTATCACTATAAAACCATGGTCCTGGAAAACCACCTGAAAAACCGGGTCTAAGACGCCTCGTATGACTCGCGGCGTCTATAAAATAAAATCGAAATCAGTAATTAATTTCCATGCGTGTTAGTAGCAATTTGCGATAACAATTTGCAACTGAAAATCGTGTTGCAATCGTTGCATTAATCCATCTTCAAGAAAGAAAAGTGAGATTCGGAATTATTTGATTTGAAAAAAAAAACTGTTTAAAGAATAAAAGATTAAAATAGAGATACAAGTTTAAGTAGGGAAAATCAATATTACTTTCCGTCAATAAAAATTTCGATTTATGCTTCTTGGACGCAGTTGATTGAATCAAGTTTATGAAGGTGCGTGGAATCGATCAGTTTCGCTTGAGTGAAGATTCGCGCACGTGTTCGAATAAACTGTCCAGCCCTCAACACGATTTACGCGTTTGGGGCCTATCCATAAATAAAGTTCCTAATTATAATAGCAACACATTCCGAAGAAATGGTTCGTGTGTCTTTTCTGTTTATGCACGCTCTTCTCTATATTATTATTAATTTATTTAAATATATCTCTTGCTGAAAAGCTTTCAAGATTTAGACCTCGATAAATAAGACAAGAGGAAAGTATCTCAGTTTATTAAGGCATCCATTTATAAGAAATAAGTCCGCTTTAAAGTTATATCATCGTCTCCTGTCCAAGTGCCCCATCGAATTTTCCGCGCATAATAGAAAACTAATCGGACGCACGTTAAATTACGAATCGCGGCGCACGGCGAGATGCCAAGTTATTTTTGGTACGCGCACGTATACGTGACTTTTTTCCAAGGTCTGATATTACATCCGAAAGATGAACTTCATAAGCGCGAACATTGTTGTCTGCGAACACTGAATAGATAACATGGTCAAAGTTATCTTTTTACAGAGAGGCGGCTTAGTTTACGTCGCATCAAAATACATTTGCGTATAACTTAATAATAAACTCGATATAATATAACGTAAAAAACATTTCGCGATTTAACATCTCGACATCGTAATGCAATAAAACATGTTTAATCTTCTGCACTGAGTGAGTGCAGGAGATTAAACATGTTTTATTGCATTATTGTAAAAATTTTTGTGATATAAGAATCGTTTTTATATAATCTGGGTTTCTAATTCTTATATTTAAATTATCATCATATTATGGAATAAATAATATATCACATTGTTAATGGAGTTCGTAATTTAACGATACGTATATAATATATTTATATGATATATCTCTGATACTATCGGTAATTATGTGCGAAAGTTGTTACGAGATGACGCGATGATGCTAAAATACGATTTTTTTATCGCGGCACTCCAAAGTCAAGAAGGAGATACCACTTCTTGAACATAGACCAATCAAGCTGTCATCGAATTTAGAGATTTTAGCATCTTTTCCTTCATATCAAAATATGATTCGCATTTTCTTGAACCAAATTATATAAATAATATGCAAATAAAGAATCGTGGATCCCCACATATGTTTCTCTAATAAAATAATAAAAATAAAATTAATCTATATTATCAAATCGTTCATTGGAATATACTAATTCGATATTTTTCAATATATAAATTAATTAAAGATATTATTTCAATAATAATTAAAATGGTTATTACGTCATCGCGTGTTATCCATGATAAATTGTTTCTTTTATTATATTTGCAAACTTTTCGAACATTTACTTCGCACAATCAGCGAGAAACATCAGTTATTTAAATACGAAATAAACGCGTATAAATTCGTGCAAAGAATATCAAATTTACAGGATAGAGCATTGGTTTCTTTTTTTTTCGATGAATGTTCGATATTCCGAGGTAATCGGAAAATAATCACGTCCCACACAAACCCGTTCGTTCAGTCGGAAAAATTCTTTACCTCGTATGACTGATTTTTTATCAGCGGTCATACTGATAAAAACTATCGGCGTGTCTACGCGAATTTCCCTCATTCCGTTTAAAACTCTCTCCGCACTTCTCTCCGAAAGCGTGATGCACCAACAATTGCGAATTGCAAATTACGACGAACGAGTCGCGAGTGAGTCGCAAACAGATCGCGAGTGAATCACAAAAGAGTCATGAGAGAATTACGCGCGCAAACCTCCCCTACAATTATTAGACGAGATATATTATTTATTTTACTACAAAAACAACAGAAAATTATTAGAATGTAGGCTCCCGTGATATCGCGCAAGAGTAAAGGAAACACTCTTTTACACGGTCTAACGCGATTATTTCGACACGTCTGGAACAATCGAGAAGCGACTAACGCGGAAAGATACACATTTATTATTTCAGAATTATTTTCTTCATGTACGAAACATAACCCATGAAAACTAAACCATTTGTTTATAAGCATTTTGATCAATCTCCAAGCATTTCTAGATTTGCGTACGTCCTCATAAACTTGACATCTCCTCCTTAAACCGAAGTCGATATCAGTTCACCCGTAGGCAATACTTCGGTTTTCCCTCCCCCCTGCATTTTTTAATTTAAAATGAGAAGGTATCAAATAAGTGAAAATCATATTAAATTTGTACTCACTTCATAAACAAAAAACAAGAATAAATAAATAAAATATGAAAAAAATTAAATATAAATTCAATTTAATAAAATATTAATTTTTTGGTACGTTTACTAACCAAGAAAAATATTGCAACAAAACAAAACAAACAATTAATGTTACATCTGGTGCCCCCTTCTCTCGTGGCGCCCTTAGGCAATTGCCTATGATGCCTATATGGTAAAACCGGCACTGATCAGAGGGTATGCTTTTTACTCCCTTAAATCTACCCTAGTAACACATTGGCGATACTTCGGATACATTGGCATATATAGGGGGTATATTGACCCAGTGTTGCCCAATATAAAGCCAATATTAGAGATACATTACATGCAAATGCATTGCCAATATTGCACGCTATAATGATATCAATATTGAATAAAAACTAAAATACTAGCAATATTACTAATTATACACGGAAAAAAATGATGTATTAACAGCATTAACTTTAATTGGAAATAATTTTGTTAATTCAATAACATTATTAATGAAACAAATACATATATATATTATTTTATTAAAATTGTTATTGAATTAACAAGATTATTTGCAATTAGACTTAATGCTGTTGATACATCATTTTTTTCTGTGTATGATCATCAGTAACCATATCTTATGCAAAAAATTAAATATAAATACTAAAATTTTTTTTCTTATGTTAAAAATATTTTTATATCTTTAAGAAAGGGAAAAATAGCCAGATTTATTGAAAAAACTTGTTTTGCAACTTTAGCAAAAAAATAAAAAATTGTATGCAAGCATGTCAATTCACTATAATTTCGACTGATTGTGAGTAATAATAATATCTTGTATTTTTTCAAATCACAAGTTTAGATATACTCTTTACACTTAAATATATCTTATACATTCATTTCTTTAAAAATCTTGTGTATTTAATTCTATAAATTTAATAACAATTGGCCCAACATTATTTTTCAGCACGGAGATATTGGCAAAAAATGAAAAAAAAGTTTTATTAATATTACTTGAAGAAGAAATATATGAAGAAATGCATAGCCTAATATTGGAATTCAATATTGGCTATAAAACGCAAAACATCTAGTTTACAAGAGCGACCCAATATTTGCAACCAATATTGCCCCAATAATTAATGCTATTAGGGTAATCAATGCACGTGCACTACACTTGATTTAAATCAAATGTTTGGCCAGTGGATCTTGAAGGAAAACACTTCGAACACTAGAAATCCAACAAGGTGTTACTGCGATTAACAATGAGGCCAAGTTACACCGATAAACTTGATAAATTGATTTATGTGATTGTCCGCCTCTCTCCAGATCGTAATACTATAACGACAATACCACATACTCTCATAAAGTATGATATTATAATGAAAAATTCTGTGACAAATTTAGAATCAAATTTTTAAAAATAAAAGTTTACTGCAAATTTTAATTATATAGATATTTAAAGAGATCTCACGAGTTAAGTTTTAAGAGCAAAATATAATAAAATCTTTTTCTGTAGTGAAAATTTGGCGTGCATTTTATTTTAACAGAAAGTTTATTTCGGTCTTAATTATCTGATATCGGAAAATGAAAACGGTAATAAATAACAATGTCTCGATTATTCGTTCAAGTAATGCAAATTAATACTAATATAATGAAACATTCTGCCTAAAGGCAAAACAGTGGATTTGCTTCGATATCTTGGAACGAGAACAGTCGACGTTTTCAGCCACGTTTGTCGCGAAGGGAAAACTAAAACGTTATAGCTAAATCTCGACATTCCTGTCTCGACGTTCCGTTTCTTTTACATTCGCAGTCTCGCAAAATTTGACATCGATCATCCTTATGCAAAAGTTAATTGCGCTCGGAGCAACAATTCTCGAGATCGAGTGCCGGCGCGAGTCTTACATGCACACGGGGCGGCGATCGGATCGACGCGGCGCTCTCGGTCGGCACGGCGCGGTTCGCAGGCGATTACTGACGTTTACGCCGTCCGCGAACCGAGAGTCGAACACACGTCGAAAGAAGTTACTCGGATCCGTAAAGTTGTCCGAGAATAGTACGCGCTCCCTCGCCGCCCCCTTTGGTCGGGGGGACAGGGGGTCGGTCTATATATATACGCACATGCATATATGTATATCGGGGGGTCCCCCCCTCCCCCGGTCCAGCCCCGCCGTCGCCCACTCTCCCTCTCGGGAGACGCAGACGCATGCGAGAAGGATCGGGTTTAAATTCGTATACGAGGGAAACAAAACGAGACGAGTTGGTCACCCGCTGCTTGGCCTGACACTGAAGAGAAAACTAAGACGGTCATTGTTACGCGCCTCGCACCACGTGCGATATTAAGTTCTTTCCCCCCCTCCCCCGCCGCCCCATAGAAAGGGTGATAGTGATTTCAGCGATTGCTTCCGAGTTCCTTTCCTGGGCAAAACAAGCCGCGCTTCAGCACGAAACCTCGCCTAAACGCGAGCACATTACAACCAATTATTTATCAGGGTTGAGAAGTAACTCGTTACTTGTAACGAAGTTACAGTTAGAGTTACTTTTTTTCTGTAACTGTAACTTAAGTTCGTTCCTTTCTTTCCATCTATAACACTGTGTAACTTAACTTACCCCTAGTCTACAATATATACTTTAAGCTCTAAGCCTTAAGAAATTGACCAATCACAGTCAAGTGTGAGAAGAATACTCGACTGTGATTAGTCAATTTCTTAAGGCTTACAATTAGAGCTTAAAGTATATATTGTAGACTAGAATTTACATTACTTAAGTTACATTTTTTCGGTAACTAGTAACTAATTTAATAGTTACTTTTATAGTTGCTTTATATATTTCAAGCTTATTCATCAACATATGGGTTGCGTTCAACAGAATGAAGTACTCAGTAATAAATCAACTTTGAGAATATATATAAGCTATTATATAAACATTAAAGTTGAAACTTTAATTTTTAAAACAAGCCCCCGACCATTGGTTTACGATGATTTTTTGAAAATTTATAACCGTTCAAATTTTGCGAACTTTTTAATTGAAAAATATTAATTTCATAATTTTAATTCAAGTGTATATATTAATTTATTATAAATTATTAATTCAGTTTATATTAAATGTATTATGATTAAGTTCTTAAAATAATTGTTTTACTATATATAAAATAATATAGCATACAATCGATTGTTTAGTACAATAAGTAAAATAATTTAATAAGAAATTTTTAAAAATGTAAGATTCTTGTATTTAAAATAGCAATGCATAAACTTTACAAAAATTAATAGAAAAGTAACTGAAAAGTAACGACTCGTTACTTTTTGAGTAACTATAACTGTAACATGTTACTTTTCAGAGTTGGTAACTTATACCAGTAACTAGTTACTTTTTCAGAGAGAAAAAACTGTAACTAATTACTTCTACAAAGTAACTATCCCAATCCTGTTATTTATCTATTATTTATTCAAAGCTTCTCCGCGAGACTACATCTCAAACAATGCAATATCTCAAAAGACATCCAAATGATAGAAGAAATTTTAAACGTCTTTTGGATAAATAACGTTGTTTGAGATGGATATGTGGAAACTACATGCTATCGGAGAGTATTTGTCATCTTGTAAGCAAATCATCGAAATGTTTAGGAGCGAAGAGTGAGGAGCGACGAAACGATCGTTCAAATTAGGAAAAGCTTTATTTTTAAATATTTTAACCCTTTAAAGCATAGTGGGATCCCACAATCCCATCTTTTTTTCTTCATTTTTAATTATTTAAACTATGTTTTTGTGATCTTTTCATCCGGATTTTTTGTACTTTTAAGATCTATAAAATGTTAACAAACATATAAAAAATGTAAAGAATCAAATTTTGTTTGTTGTAACAATGCTATACACAAATTGTGAAAAATTGCATTTTTTCAGAAAAAATGTATTTTATAGTGATCTATAAGTAATATCGTCATAAAACTTGCATACTTTAGGTTTTTGGGGTTGCTGATTACGAATCTGAGGTTGAAATTAAAAAATTCAAAATAGCGGATCTAAAATGACGGGCCTGAATTGCGAAAATTTAAGCGATTTGCGTAAAATTGGATCCGCCACATTGAATTTTGAATTTCGACCTCAGATTCGTAATCAGCAACCCAAAAAACTTATAAGTACATAGGTTGCCTGTAAATTAACAATAAAGATAAATGTGTGCTTCAAAGAGTTAAAGCGTCTCTTTCCATTCTCCCCGAACATTTTTGCCCAATAGGCAAATTGTGCAAACATTGCGCAATAATGACATCATAAATTGACGAAAATTTCGCAATAATTGCGCTAAGATGATTTGCCATAACGCAGCAGTTTTGTCAGAGAATAAAATTTCTAAAATAATTTTTATCAAAAATTAGACAAATCTCCAATTTGAGATGTAAATATTTTATAATCCACTTTCTTTCAAGAACATAATGAACGAGACGCCGGCAGCATATTGAAGAAACAAGTCAGGAAACATGTTACCCGACTATTTTCAAATGCTTGAACACTACCGTTTGACTTTTTATTTAAAATTTAGCCATGCCGAATGTATTTCATAGTGCAAAATTTCTATATTATTATTTAGGAATAACTGTGCATTTATATGAGCATATATATATATATATGGATTAATTTGATTCCTTCATGCACAATTATATCTCTAAATATTTTAAACATTATACAGCTGAAATATTTTTCTCAATTATTGAATAATTTATTTCCAAATTTAATTTTGCAAATATACTATTAAGATGATTCGCTATATTGTTGTTTTGTCGATATACTATTTCGAAATTAATTGCGCAAATAATTATTAATATTTTATAAAAAGTCAATATTTCTATATTCATTTGTTTAAATATACCCATATAATTGCAAATCACAAATTTTATGCAAGATTTCGTCATATAATTTTAGAAATGTTTTCCTATCGAGAGTTTTTTTCATTGTGCGCATCGATCCGCATGCCTAGTTATAAGAAGTACGACCCACTAACGCACGCCGAAAGGTAGAAAAAGTCGCTGTTATGGTTGCGTCGGGGCCTTATGCTAAAAATCACTGCCCATATATGGGTCGCTCTCTCAGGCGAGCGCCGCGCGTTCAAAGCGAGTTATCGCTTCTGTCCACCGAAAGCGTTTCTACTTATAAAGACGCGGAGACCATACATGGGCGAAAAGTCGATTGCGCGTTTACGCGTGGTTCTTGCTCCTCCTTTCGCGACGCCACACGCGATCGGCGAGCCTTGAACATGAGATTCAGTCTTCGATATGTTCGAGGCGAAAACTACTCGCTCCGTAAGAATTCGATGATTTAATTGACTGTCAGGCACTTCTCAATGACGGCAAGTTAGCACAGATGATTGGAAGCAACGTGAATTCACAGCCTTATCTATGAACTTTGATTGTCATCCTTGATTTAACGATGCTTGATAATAACTATACAAGAAAATACCGTGTAAATTAAAAACATTAAAAACATTCACAAACACAGAAGATGTAATTAAAATATGCAACAAAACTGCAAAAGATGACGATATACTCTAAGAAAAACATAAATTAGAAATATAAATGTGAATTCTCTTTCTTTGCACATTCTTTTGACAGTTTATATCTCTTGAAATTTATTAAGAGTTTTATTGCATAGATTTCAATTAAATCCTATAATTAAAATTAAAATTATCATTAAGGAGATTTAAAGCATAAATAATAAAACTAAAAAAATATTTTAAAAAATCAGAATTTTACTAGAGATTTAAAAATATATTTATTTTCTCTTTCAATATAAACCAATTCAAATCTGAATAAAAATAAATCTATTTACAACATAATTACAAAGCTAAAAAGAAATATAAATGTATATATTGGACGTATACATGTATATACATGCCAAAGCAACTCAATAACGCCATCAGATTCAACGCAGAATAATGCAATCGTTTGTTCATTATTTAATAGTAGCTCGCAAAAACAAATCTCATATAATCGCATAATAAATTAACCACATAAATTATAATCAAATAACAATAAGCAAACGGAAATCCCATATTGTTTATCGTTCGAATTAAATGTGAAATAAATGTGAAGAGATAGCTCAAGACTAAGTCAAAACCTATATCTGCAGCCAATATCATTTTTGAATTCATTTACCTAGATTTATGAATGTTTAATATCTCAATCAGCGATTTAAATAATATAAACACAACGCAAGACAATGATATACATTTCGATCTCACTTTAACTAGATTGAGATGACTGTTTCAAAATTCTAGTAATAATACACAATCTTATAGAACTCTCTCATTATAGAATATATATTCGTATTCCCCATACATGGGGACGACAAAGTAAATACTGTCGTCCCCAAGCCAATCAAGTGATAGAAATTCAAAAGATTAATGAACAACTCTAAGAGTGGACATTGAATGTAATGATAATGCTTGACAGATCAAAAATTTTCATTCCACACACATATACAGAGAATACAACAGAACCAGAACAGAAATCAAACATAAAAAAAAGTCATGTAGAAATTAGAGCGGTCCAACATTTATGGACGGTAGTGTACATATGTATATTATATCCTAAATGGCAAAAAATGATTTAATTTCGTATATGCAGACTTATATTTCATATACACTACCGTTCACAAATATCAGCCCACTCCAACCTCCACATGAACTTCTCCCATGTTCAATTTCTACTCCAACTCCGCTACACTCTCCGCACACATGTGTAGAATGAAAAATTTTGATCTATCGAACACTATCATTACATTCAATATCCACTCTTAAAACTCATTAATTCCCCGAACCTCAATCATTCAATTAAGGAAGACAAAGTGGGTAAATATTTTTAAGCGGCAGTGTATATATATAATATACATATATATATATTTCATATATATATAAATATAAATATGAAAAACGCCTATATCGGTCTGCGGCGGATATTGGTGCTTAATAATAATTTTAGTAAATTTTTACAATCTCCTACTCATGCAGTTTGCAAAAATTCACTAAAATGATTATTAGGCACCAAGATCCGCCGCAGACCGATATAGGCGTTTTTCATATTTATATTTGACAATTTCATCGGTCCTAATCATATTTATTGTTTAATATATATTTTTTTCTATAATGAGTTCTATAAGATTGTATTACTATAATTTTGAAATATGTACATTCCAATTGTGCTTCTATTAGATTAATATTTGCAAGTTTATAAGTAGCTCCCTTTATACACATCCCTTTATTACACACATTCTCTCTCTCTCTCTCTCTCTCTCCCCCCTCTCTCCCCCCCCTCTCTCTCGCTCAAATTTTTGTAATTTTTTTCCTCTCGTGGAGTCAAAGTATGAAGTATGTACTGTAATATCTCTCCTGCAGAAATTTTTTTAAAAATAAGTTCAAACCGAATTGTGGCTAATTTTATGAAAGAAGGCAAAAATGACATGTAACTTCTGTTTAAACCACCTACAGAATTTTCAAAAATTGTCGTATAACAACGAAACAAGTTGCATTAAAAAGCTGAAGGTTTCAGCTTTTCAATGGTTCTTGGCCCATGTCTGTACGATGATTCGTTCGAACAACGTTTTCGTGCAATGCTTCAATCCGCTTAATGTCTGTCGGCGCGCTCCGTAGCTTCACCGAAAAACGTGCGTCTTGCATAATTTTTTACGTGAAAAGTATTGCTCGTACGAGAAAAACTTATTGAACATTTCTTATGCAAAATTTTCCACTCTTTATTTTTCCGCTCTTGTATTTTTTTCGTAAAATCGATATTTTACGAGATATTTGCAAAAAACCGAAATTTAAGCCCTATTTGTTTAAATAATTCTCTTAGCGGCCACTGTACAATGGTAAACTTTTTTCCCCTTCAATCTTATGCAAAAACGAAGGTGTATGCAAAAATTCAGCCTACATATATTTTTTCCGAGGTCGAACCCTAAAGTGACTGTATTAATTAATAGAAGCGCAATCAAAATGTACATAATGCCACTATGAATGATTGAATCAAAGATAAAGTTCAACAACGATATATAACAATACGCATTTTAAATGCGTATTTGAACATATGCGAATACGTAAAATCAAATGCTATAAAATAATCAATATAACAATATTCGCACACAATATTCGATTATGAAAAAATCGTATAAACAATTTCGTATCCCGAGTTGTTCGCGTGAAGTTATTGTTACTTTACATTAAAACCACAGGTTTCCAGTCTTAGATATAAGTTGACAGCGTACTGTCAAATTGATACGATTATGCTTTTGCAGAAATTACCGCTTTTTTTGCCGCCTCATCCAAATTATTTGCTGTAAGAATAGGCAATCCAGATTCGGATAAAACTTTTTTAGCTTCGATCACATTAGTACCTAAAAAATAAATAAATCACTAAAAAATATATTCAATATATTTATTTATAAATTATATTACAAAAACACAAATGAAAACAATGTTATAATAAAATTATAGAATTTATAAATGATAAATAGTAAGAGAATCAAGCTAATAAAAAAAGAAAGAAAATTGAAGTATCTTACCTTCTAGCCTTACAATAAGCGGTATTTTAAGTCCTAACTTTCGCGATGCTGAGATAATTCCTTTCGCTATTATTACACAATTTACGATACCTCCAAAAACGTTAACAAGAATGGCTTTGACTTTTGGATCTGATAAAAGAAATTTGTTTATATTTCATGTTTGTATTCAAATCGTCGTAATATAAATGTGTTACATACCTTCACTGAGAATTCTAAATGCCTGGAAAACTTGGTCCTCTTTCACACTACCGCCAACATCCAAGAAATTAGCTGGTGATCCTCCATTTAACTTAATAATATCCATTGTAGCCATGGCTAGGCCAGCACCATTCACTACACATGCAAATGTAAAGACATTTTTATATATTTACATCAACCAATTATATTAGTTATATATACATTGATTTTCATAGTTGTATAAATTATAACACACTGCCATGTGTAACACTGTTATTTCGTAATTATTTATTTATTTGTTTGTATATTTAACCATTTGAGTGAATGTGATTGTAAAAATCTGTGCAAAAAATGCTAAACAGTACGTTTGTGATTCTTCCGTTCCATGTTGGAAAGTACCATAAATAAAAATAAAATTTACTATATGTATAGTTTTTATTCATTTTTAATATAAATTAAAAGAAAAGGTTTCAATTATAAAGCCTAATCAAGATTTGAGAATTGCAGTAGAAGCTGAGTGCATTATCAAGCTTGCTGTGTGATACTCATCAACACTTTGACATGAAAAGTGAGTAATGCAATCGAGCTATATGGCATTTAAACAGTTAATTTATTTATTGCAAAAATATTAACAATGAGATGTACTTTACCTAAACATCCTATGTTACCATCCATACCAATATAATTTAAATTAAATCGCGACGCGTCCACTTCTCTAGGATCTTTCTCGTTGACGTCTTCTAAGGCAAACAGGTCTTGTTGTCTAAATTGAGCATTGTCATCAAATGCGATTTTTGCATCTACTGCTACCACTTGCTTATCCGTTGTCTCCACCAATGGATTTATTTCAACTTGCAGAGCATCAATATCCACAAATAACTTCCATAGGTTTTTCAATTCATACATGGCTTTATTGAGAATATTTGTATCGGAGAATCCCAGAAAAACGCATATGTCCTTTGCTATTTCGTCATCAATCCCATGGTAAATATCCAATGGAACGGTTTTGATCTGTTCGGGATGTTTTTCCGCAACTGTCTCGATATCCATTCCACCTGCTGGAGATGCTATCAACACCGGACCATTATGCTGACGATCCATGAGAATGCAAACGTAAGTCTCACGTGCAATATCTACTGACTCGGCTATCATAATTTTCTGTACCAGTATGCCATCTTTCGAAGTCTGTTTAGTGATGAGTCGATGACCTAACATATTCTTCACATAATTTGCAACAGCATTACGGCTATTATAAGAAAAAAAAAGAGAACCAAAATGAATTATGAAATAAGATACTGTTTATGCAAAAAAAGATAAGTTACATGTATCACATCTTTAATAAAAGAACATGAAAGAGAATAAGAAATGCTGTCTCTTATTAATTTTTTATTTTAAATATTGCTTTGATATTAAATATGTCCTCTAAAAGTACCTAAATAACTATTTTATTATTTGGAGAAAAATCATGATAAAGATCAACAAATGAAATTTTGTAATTAAAGTATCTTTTGTAAAATGCCTTTATAAAAAAATTAATTAAATTATATCAATACTTACTCTTTGGTGAGATGTACGCCTCCCTTGAATCCATTATTGAACCAACCTTTACCGCGACCACCAGCTAGAACTTGGGCCTTAATAACAAATTCATCGGCATCTGCAAGAAACAGAAAGCTGCAAAATACACACAGTTATGTCGGCTCCTCGTAAATCACGGATAACTATTAACCAGGGTTGGGCAGTAAATAGTTAAAAAATTAAAAGTTAAAAAGTTAATAACTTTTAATTTGGTAAATGTTAAGTTTGACCCACTCACCTCAAATATCGATGAAATTATGCTTATTCGACGTGTTTTTGCTCAAAACGAAAGAATCTGCCAGAAAAAAGTGTCGCTCTGCCCCGCGAAGCGAGATATTAATCGTTAAAGTTGACGACTATTCAGGTTAGAAAACCTGTCATACCAACGAAATGTAGCGACGTGAGCATACTCCGTTGCCACATGCGCATGCTCTGTAGCAACGCGCACATGCAAAAAGTGCGCCAATTTGAAACGTATGCTTTGGTCCCGATTGACCACGGTCCCGACTGACACAGGTAGGGTTGGATCAGATTTTGCAGGGGAGGGTCTGGGGGGGCGCAGCCCCCCAGTACACTCAATCATGTACTTAAATATGCAAATATAGGGTGCTTTCTATTTAGTGACACAATTCGACACAAGTATCATTCTGTCTTTGTTACTCTTTTGAGTGTCAAGAAAGATAGAACGACGTTTGTGTCGACTTGTGCCGACTTGTGTCACTAAATGGAAAGCACCCATAATTTGTATATTTGCAAATATAATTTGTATATTTGCATATTTAAGTACATGATTGAGTGTACTGGGGGG